>CAJNIZ010043028.1:44749-59209 GCA_905231905.1 Symbiodinium pilosum
TGCTGGTGCTGGTGCTGGCGGTGGTGGTGGCAGACCAGGAAAAGCCGTGGTAGCAAACAGTAAAGTGTAGGAACTGGCTAATTACATCCAATACCAGATCCATTGCCGGTCCCAAGCAGGAACCCTGACTGGCGGCTAAACGCAGAATTTGAGCCTTCACCTTGAAGGCGCAGTGGACTGTGAGGCTGCCTTTTTTTGTTCACTTATAGGGCCCGAAGCCTGTGATCTGAGCAGTAGCCTACTTGAACCTTCTTTTTCGTAAGAAAGCAGACACCTTATTCCGTTAAACTTCTCAGCTGCAGGTTTCTGAGCGCATGTGGCTGCCTCAGAGGAACTGACATCGACATGTGCAGCTGAAGAGGAGAGTTGAGCGCTTAGGGTTGAGAACGATTAGAGCTTCGGTTTGGGCTGTTTTGCATTTTACCAGAGTTCTAGGACAAGCAGAGTGATTGCGTCATCGATCCTGAAGTAGATAGTATGTCAAGAGGTGCGTGCAGGTTTGCAGGGCTTAACGGGAAGTGCAGGGGTTTGGGCGAGAACGGAAGCAGTACACTGGCATTGCATGGGTTTGTCAAAGTTTGCGCGGCAGACTGGCAAGGCTTCGTCCTCATATTGAAAGCTTTATTTGATTTAATTGTACAATCAAGAAGACGGTGGTCAAGTGGCGTTTCTGGTTTTGGGCGACGGGTTAACTGTTCAGTTGCAAAGTACGTTCAGCAGTTTGAGTAATGACAATGTTGCGTGAATCGCCAGGGAAAGAGCACCACCTCAACCATTCAGGATTTCCTATTCCATATAAACTGCTCCAAGCGCCCAGGCAAGGGGGAAAAGATAAGGAAGAGCTCTGCTTCTTGTTGCTTGGCCAGACAGGGTTTGGGACGGTTTGGGGGTGCTGGTGTTTTTCTCCAAGTGATGTCTTTGTCCTACATGTTTTCAGCATGGGTTCTTCACAGTTAGTATAATATTCTTGTGTATATGTATGCATCTAAATGTTCATGCGTATGTGACAGTCCGCACTCTTGATTAATAGGCCCCTCCCTTCAATAACAGCTGGGCCCACTATGCTAGGGATCCCATAGGGATCAGACTCCAAAAGGAAAACAGAATCAGTCTACGTACGATAGATCTTGAGTGATTCTGAGTTGATTGCAATAAGACCTCAGATGGTTTCAATTAGATCTTGATTCATTCTAAATACCTTAATTGATCTTACATGGTTTTTCTGTGTGCTTACTCTGGTTTTAGTAGGTTTGATTGGATAGTGAGTTGATTTTATTTGTAAAGGGCATTCATTAAAAGCGATTTAAACAGATTTTAGTTTTAATTTCCATGGTTCTAATGAGGTTCTATTTAATTTCGGTTCAATCAATTTCGAGTAGATTTTCTTGTTGATATTAGAAATACATTCTAATCGTAAAAAAGATGCGAAACCAATGACCCTGAAAACATTTCTTCTGGGGTTTTCCATTTATCTAAAAAAGATTCTCACTTTCAGAATCAGCGTCCTTATTTGGGATTGGAGGTTTCTCAATGTGGGTTTGAACTTTAGAGCCTTAGGAACCTTGCTTTCTCTTTCGGGTCTGGGTAAAGCTTGCTTTAGATCTAGGGGTATTGAATTGTCTTGGACCCCAAATTTGGCCAACAAATGCTTAACATCTAGGGGGTTTTATTCATCAAGAGCACGGATTAAACGGGTATTGTCTTGTGGTACGTTGCACTGGCAGTTGTCCATGAAAGGCTGGTAGTGGCCCTGCGCCTTCGCGAGAATGCAGCTTGGTGGTTCAAATTGTGCGGCCATCAAGCAGGGGGTGAGTTGCTGTTGACTTTTAGGAAGACCTGCCCGCATAAGCTACGCTTAAACAACCAGTTGTAGATCAGCGCATATTGAAAGCTTCAATCTGAGATGCCGGGTCCACATGGCAGGGATCTCATGATGTCCTGTGCAGTCCGTACTTTGACTTCTGTGCTCAAGCAAAGGCTGGCCATGAACACAATCTAGACTGGGCAACCGTATGTGGGCTACTTGTTTACAAACTTGATTTCCACATTTATTGAATGTCTGACTTTTGGCATCAAAGCTTCTGCTGTTCCTGATGATGCCTGTTGTCATTGGTGGTGGCGGCGGCAGTTGTGGTGGCGATGGTGGTGGTCGGAATGGTGCTCCTTGCTGTGGCACGGTTGATGCTGTTTCTGTTGTGAACGGCAACAATGATGACGATGATGATGATCATGACGCTGGTGATGATGTTGGTGGTGGTGGTGGTGGGAGTGGTGGTGGTGACGGTGGTGGTGGTGCTGGGGGTGGCGGCGGTGGTGGCGGTGGGTGGTGGTAGTGGTGGGGGTGCAGCTGATGATGATGATTATCGTGAAGTTGGCATTTTCTTTCAAGGACTGTCTAGACAACCACAATCAGCCTACTGAGCGCGCTCGGCAGCTCACCTCGCCGTGGCTGGGTGCAGAAAGGTGTTTTTTTCTCAAAACTACGGTTTTTTTTTGGTGTTCCTCTAAGGCGGCTCGAAAAAGCAGAGTTTTGGAGGTTCGCAGTGTCACGGAATCATAGTTAGCAGGGTCTTGGGTAGCTAGCTGGGGACGTCTGGCTTCAGGGGAGGAGCAGCAATGTGGGAAGAAGGTTTGGGTATTTCTCAGAGCAGCGGTTCCCCCAGGAACTGGAGGATATGCAGGGACGACAAGGGGATTATGGATGCTACAGGGACAATTTCAGCAACTGCCATTACGTCAGCGGCACCTATGCGTGCCGTTGGTCCAGACTTGGGCCCTAGAAGCATGTTTAGCCTGCGTGCTACCACCCTGCTACTGAATATCCCTGACCTGGACTATGATAATCATACATAACAGCACATTATCCGATGGTGACACAAATCTGATCGGGCAGTTGCAGGAACGAAACAAGACCTGCACCTCCCACAGCATGTTGCAGGCATCAAGTGTTTGGAATCCAGGGTATGGAGGGTGGAACGGAATGTCAGACCTTGGGTTCAGAGATCAGAGCAGTGCATGTATGGGTTGGTGTGTTGGGGGAGGGGCAGCCCTGTTCTTTTTCCTGTCAGGAAATGCCCAACATCCGGGAAGGCAAGTTGCCAAAGCTTCAGCATGCAGAGGTCCATGGACCCCAAATCGCGCCTCAACGCCTCTCGGTTCCAGAAGATGGGGTCGGAAGCAATCTAGAGCGAGGCTTGACAGGTGAGCAAGTCAGCACAGGTTGCAAAAGCGTAGGTTCACATACCTAGTGGAGAGAACTTAGCCATATGCGGGGCAAGGCAAACCGTCATACAGGGACTGCCGCAAGACCATGTTTCTAGAATGACATCCCTGACTCTTTGCCCCAAACTCTCCATTCAATGCCCAAATACTTCCTTCCATAAACCCTGTACCAAAATCCTGAAACCATCAGCTCCAAACCCTGAATCCACCGTATCCACCCCACGCCCTGAGTTTCAAGCCCCAATCCCTGACCCATAGACGGAGGCATGGGCGCAGAAGCAGTACCGATGCAACGTTCTTGAGTCACCAAGCCAGGATTCAGTCGTCCCTCAGGGGTCTAGAATGGTATAGGCCAGAGTTCGGGTGTAGCTAATTTTGAAGTTACATGTTTGGGATGTAGGATTTCGGGTTGACATTCATTGATATTTCAGGGTTACAGATTGGGGGTGGGTCAGAGATCAACAATGTCACGACTTCCTTTTGTTGTTAGTGCGAGACTGCGAGGGCTGACAGGAAGGCCCTCACTCCCAAACTGCAGCCAGAAGTTCAGTATGTATCAATTGCCATTTGCTTGGCGCGTGTCAGGGCTTGGGTGAAGATCCTAGGCACGAGACCGATAGCGTCTTGAATTATTGATCAGAGAAGTGTCCTTGGAGCTGCTGGGCCCGTTGTTGTTGGGGCACGGTACAGTGGCAGAGTGGGACATGCAATGTGTGAGAAATGTGATCCCCACAGCCCAGACACCTGCACCAAAGCCCAGAAGCCGCAAGCACGCCTAAACAAATCAGACTCAAAAGCTGAAAGCCCTACGCTCCAAGCCTCGGACACTTGCCTGCAGCCCCTCTTCACATCATTTTCACGGCAACATGCCATCCCTCACCTCTTTTACCCTCATCAACCTTGAGGCCCATGCAAAGCTTAAGCCGGCTTAAGCCAAGCGCTCACACCTCACGCCGAGGTGGAGTTTCCACCAGGCGGGATCTTCTGGGGTTTGTGGAGTCATTGAATCTGCCATTTATTTGTCTTCTCAGGCTGAAGTATATGGAGCTGCAGACCTTCGCGTTTGCGGTCATGAGGTTGGGGATTATTTTTTGGAGATAAAGCTTGCAGTTTGGAGCGAATGATCGGGTGGTAGCCTTGAGAAGTCTTGATGCAAGACCCTAAACCCTCAGGCCTATATCCGCAACCCTCAACCACTGGCCCTCAACACCAAGTCTGCAAAAAGATGCAGCAGAATCCTGAACGCCTGAACACTGAAAGATTACGCTGTCGTAATGCAAAATTGTATTACTAGGCCCAAAATGTCGTGTTCCGGTGGCATGTGTACATTGCCAGGCTCAGGCATGGTCTGTTTGCTTGCACTGCGGGCCCGGCCTGCAGCCTGGATGCAGCACCCTAAACACAAGAATTTCCCTTCTGGTCTGAACTCCTGAATTGGAAAGCTGCAGGGCCCGCGAGGCTTCAAAGCCCTCCTGCACATCAAGCCGCTGGGACTGCGCATTGAAGGAGCGCGGGACATTCCTTGTTCGGTGTCTCGGGTTACGGCGCTAAGATGGGACTTTTCTTGGGGCTAAGGGCTCATGGTTGAAGAATAGGGTTGCAACGGCTTGCCAGAAGAAATGTGATTACTCGTCGTCGTATTGTTCTTACTATCATTGTCCTCAATTGTACTAATTCGTTACGGGGGTGAGCACTATTTTCGAAGACTTTGAGAGATTTTCGACCAAACTGACTTGGCATTCAATGTCCAAAGCCAGAGCTCAGGAGCAAAGTGGTTTCGTAGGGTTTCAAAACGCGGAGGTTGAAGGTTTACAGTGATTTAAGTTTTCAGTGAGATGATTTATATTTTGTGGTCGGGTTCAGAGTGTAGCGTGTAGGAACATGATTCGCGTAAGTATGATGTCATTTATTGTTTATTGGTGCTAAGCTGAGCATTGAGTTTTGTTTTAAGGAATTCTGCTGGAATCATTCTCATAGTCATCATTCCCGCCTTAGGCTTTGACAGGTGCTTCGCTGCGTACTTCTGCTGGTAAGAAACTCCTCTGCCACATACCTTTCGCACCAAACACTTGTCTTCTCGCTTGACTGCACTTCTTTTTTTTGCCTTGAGATGCCTTGAGTGTATGTTGCATCAAAGATAATTCTGATGACCATTGCGCTTCGTAGGTATCGCTGACAGGAGCTTCAACTGATTTGCGGTACAACCTGTACAGCTACTAGCATTGCTGTTACGACTCCACCCATATTGAGTTTGCTACGATAGTATTGGTTGTTGTTCACCCCGTTTAAGCCTCAAGCTTTGAACTAGTCTTACGAGGAAGTGCTGTGAGTGTGTCGCAGGAGAGACATGCGCGTCAAAGAAGCTGGTATCTTGGCATTTTCGAAAACTGTGAGGTGGTTTCATGTGATTATCCTACAAAGGGTCTCGCGTATCCGCGCTGCCAGGGTAGGAACATGCATAGAATCTCGGAGCTACTTGGGGTTGAGGACAGTCGGTTACTTTACGTGTCAAACTCATCAGGCTTATCACCCATGAATCCCATGCGCGATGTTCGGCAGACCTGGTCGGCCTACTTAATTTGATCTTTCACGTTATCATCTCGGTTGAGCAAGGTAACAATATCTACAGTGCTAGCAGCTCATGATGCTGGTGTGCCTGAATCGGAATGCCGACGCCCCCCAAAACACAAGCCTCGACCTAAACCCTACACCTGAAACCCTTCGCCAAAACTGGGTAGGCAGGGCAGTCGGCCGCATCGAAAGCTCTGGACCATCCAGATGTGGCCGGGTTGGCAATGCGAGGCGCTGACCCGAGCCAGCAGCAGCAGCTGACCTCTCATAATGCTGAGGGACAAAATCCTGCATGAACCAACTATACAATACTTCCATAATTTCTACTGTTTCAGTAAGTACGGTCGTGCAGGATTTTTACGTAGACAGCTGTTCGATTTAAGCATAAGAAGTTTCAAGCCTTTTTTTGCCGTTATGCTTTGAGCCTGAATTCGTGATTCTGAAGTTGCCTGGTTGTGTTTTGTTCTTGGGGTTGATGTGAGGTATGCGCGGAGTTCCGAGGATGACATGGAAGTGGACACGTGAGCCAATGTTTTTGCCAATCTGACATGGCGCGACTTGCTGTGTCGATAATTGGTTGGTGGTTTCCAAGGTCAGAGGTCATGTAAAGACCTCTTTCTTTCTCGTGAGGACTCTTCCCTTTGTACACAAAGGGACCTCAAACACGGAACCATCATTCCTCAAACTTTGTACAGATACGAAGCCACCCAGCCGGTGTGGTTGACATCATCAGCACCTGGTTGTAATGGCTTGAAATGGACCTTCTGATTCGTTTATGTATGTATGTATGCTTGCATGTATGTATGCAGTTGTATATCTATTCGTATGCATACATAGGCAGTGTGCTCTAGCACCCCGGAACTAAAACTTAATATCCTTCGCATCGCCAGCACTGATTGCGCTTAAGGTAGCAGCTAGAATAGCAACGACAAATTTACCCTTGTACTTTTAAAATTCTACGTACATCCAAACTCACCCCCTAAACCCTTCTGGATCACTTAATGTTCTACGATCCCTGACGAACCCTACAAACTCCCACATTGCTTTTCCTTCTCAATTTCTCTAAATTCATCTTCTGCTTCACCTTTTTTTTGTGTAGCATGTTCCGAAAAGCAACAACACTGCAAGCCCCCAAGCACTTCAAATGTGCAAACCCAGAAGCAAGGCTTCATGGGCAGCAGCCGTATGCCATGCTAATCATGAGGCAGTCAGGACCACAAAGGCTTGCAACAAGAGCCTTTCCCAAAGTATGGTTTGGTGGCATTTACATAGTAGCCTTAATGTGAGGGGTGGCTCTAGCTTTCATACACGGGTAAACGAAGATGCATGCGATTAAGGCTTATCAATGCTGTAGATGCCATTCATGATTCATGATGTCCAAGCCCGAAGCACTAGCCCCTAAGACCGAAGCATAGGAGTCGAAAGGTTGACAGTCCCCTCGCGTTTCTCGGGCTTGAGACCTTTATGCTGGAGGCATTCATTCCTGGCTATCACTGGCCTATGTCACTTATTTCAAGGCCCAATGTGACCAGGCCGGCTGTGGTGAATCGAATTCGTGCAACTTTTGTGAGGTTGTGGCCTGGCTTGGGACTTGGTGCGCCCAAGTCACAAGCCCCCGTAACGAGTTTTCTCCCCAGCCGAAGAAAAATGAGAGTGTTCTTTACTTGCTGGCATGCGTGTGGGTGTGTTCTGGAATTTCATGGAAAATCCCATTGACCCGTTGGCAAGTGCATATGCGCATACATGAAGCAACAGCATATTCTCTAGGCAAAGCCGAAGCCAGACCCAACAAATCCAGAACCCTACACCCTAAAATCCTGATCCCCCATGAACCCGTAAGTCGTGAATCGTGAGCACCTGAACCTTAAATCCTGAACCCATACCTTCTCAGCCAATGAGCCCCGCAAACCATGAGATTCCCAAGAGCTTGTAAGAGGGAGCTGAAAAGTTGTCGACATGTTGCTGCATAGCGGCTTCCAACACTTCCGGAATTTTGGCTTCAGAGCACCTGCTATTGATAGGTTTTGTTGTGATTGAAGTCTGGAAGTCCATGAGTGTGTCGGCAGAGGTTGCGTTTCAACAGGATACACAATGGTGATGCCCCCAGAGCCCCTCCATACGAGATGCAAATTTTTGGTAAACCCCTAAAAGGATTCTGACCCAAGCTTGCTTGGCTGCAGTTTTAAGCTTCCCCTGTGGTAATGTGGCATGAGTGGAGCAGAGCACACGTTTTTTCCTTTGTTCCCTCGGGACCAAATAAGCGCCAATCAGCCTGCCCCAGCCCGTACGCCTTAATTGCCACTCCTATGAAAAGATGTTTACAACTGATGATGCCTCCTGTTTGCCTGGCGTGCTGCGATCCACTTCAGTGCTGCACGGCAATGGCTTCTCGGGAAGACTTAGATCTTCATGATCTTTTATGGGAAAGACCCGACAACCTGCAGAGGCTCATGAGATCGAGCGTGCTGGGACTTTCGGGGAACCTTGAGTAAATGGGATACCGCAGGGACTTGGTCACCACACGTCCCCCGTGAACTCTCGAGACCAAGTTGCATCCTGAACCCGCCGAAGGCCGAACCCGAGCCCCAAACCCCAATGCCAACTTAAATTGGTGTTCCTCAAGAACGGGGTCCATACAACTACCATCTCGCGAAAGCCTCAAGCAACACCCGGGCCTTCTACAGGAGGTTCCAGTTTTGGGTACCATAGAAGTTCTGGGAATCCAGCAGAGGCTTCCATCTGTTGCCATCCGTTGGTTTCGGAAACCGGCGCTGCTGGACGGGTGGATTTGACTTCTACCGCTGTCGCTGGACAATCTTCAAAAGTATGTTTGCTTCATGTGCTTTTGTTTGTAACAGGCGTGCCCTAAGGAACCCTGGGGATGTGTTGGGAGCAGAAGTGGATTTTGGGGTCCTGATTCACTGGGATTGGATGGAGATCATGTTGAGAAACGCCCATCTCTGAACAACCTGGTCAGCCCCCCCCCGAGATTAACACGGGTCTTCATGATACAGAAACATTTCCAACCTGACAGATTATTCATTATTGTTAAGGGATTCTGTTGAAAGAGTTCAATACGGCCCCTGTGGGCGTCTATTAGACATGGACTTCTTCTTCTCATCAATTAATGATAGAAACGAGGAGATTCTTTCAGATGAATTCTTTGATCAAAGCTCCGCAATAACATCAAAGCTAAAAAAGTCAAGGAGATGCTGACATGTCTTTTAGGTTCTATCGTCTAAGTTGCCTTATAAACGCTCAATCCAAAAAAAGCCTCAGTAACCAAGTAGAAACCTACTTCCAACAGTAAAATCCTTTAGGTTCTTGTATATGAATTCCTTAATCCAAGCCTAGCAGAATCAACGAAAGCTCTTAAGAAATCACCCAGGTGCATTATTTCAATGGTATTTCTTATACATACACTCTTGTATATAGGATGATGCATGAAAACTTAGCAGCAAAAAACGCAAAACTATGAAATCAAGGAACCTCCTAATCTCATTCGGATTCATTGTTCTAACCAACTGATCACCTCAGAACCCCCCATATTTCACGATTGGGGTGGGTTGATCACCTATTTTCTTGATTTCTTCTTTGTGGTTTATAGTATGACCCTAAGCCATACTTAAACAAAGAATATGTTTATTATAAGTTTAAGAGGATTACAATTAGTCGTAGTCCCCGTTTGAAGATTAATCTTGCATGGATTACTCCTCTGAGTTTGTACATAGATATTGAGAGTTTTCGCTCATAGGGAGAGGAGACTAATTACATGCTTCTTCTGCATTTGGTGACGATGCACATTGTATTCACACCATGAACTTCCCAAGCCCCAAACCCAGCTCCCAAAAGAGTCAGACCTAAGCGGTCGCCTTAACCTAAATCCTGAGAATCCTGAGTCCTAAAGAGCTTTACATCCCCAACCTCAAGTCTCAAAACCTTTAGCAACCCAGGTTGCAGCACGACTGAAGATCCAAGCTGTTGGAGCAAGGACGGAATGTTGCTCAGTACAGCTGTGGGGTTTCAATAGTTTAGGGATGAGCGTTTTTGGTGTCGCGCTTAGTGATCTTTCGGCACGAGGTTTGTGGATGAAACTGTTGAGACTGTTGTTGATGTAATATGGGGAGCATGTAGAGGGGTTCTGGAAAGTATGGGTTACTTTGTAGGCGTGTTCGCAAGGGCTATACCTGAGATTTGCAGTATTGTCCGGATAGGGTATGTTTAACAAAATTCCAAGGTTCATGTGGGTATACATGTCCGAAAACGCAACTGAAGTTGCACGTGCAGCCCCTGTTGATACCAAAAATCCTGCATGAGCTGTTGTACCTTACAATTACTTTGATAACTATGGTGTTTGAGTGTATGTAGGTAATGCAGGTTTTTGAGTGCCAGCTGCATGCATCAGGGAGAATTTTCGATTTTTGCATGCCTTGCGGAAAGGGGTGGGTACGGGCTTAGGGTTCTCTAACACCCTCCCACGCACTGCAAGGTTTCAGCCTCAGCAATCTGCCCCATGTCGTAGTGTTTTCTGGTTCTTTTGAGTGATGATATTTTCTTGTTACACCTGGCGATGTCCCTGACTACGCAGGTCGCAAAGGATAAATCGGTCCTAGCTCACAAAAAATGTGCCATCATTGCCAGCATGTTGCGCAATCTTCATTTTAAGTTGGCACAGTAACATGGATTTCAGCAGAACGTCTAGGAAAAATGAGGATAACTTTGCAGGTGTAGTAACGGGCCAGTGGTTCTAAAACCTAAGCGTTTACATGAACTTCTCTGTGGCTTTGGCTGGGGTTGATATGTCAAGACTAGACCTTGCGGGGTTTCGCAGTGCTAGATACCTGTCAGAGCATGTCAGGGTTAGCCTGGGACAAAATGTATTTCAGTCGTCTGATCCACAGGGAATATCGCGGATGATAAGCAGAGTAGTTCGCAACACAGATTCAGGCATGTCCTTCCCTGAGATAGATTTGTCTAGCAAGAGGAAATCTGATCCTATTTGGGTTTTACACAGCCGAAAAGTCCTTGTTCAGCCTTAAGTCGAAGACCCCCTTTATCCAGGAGGATGGGCTTTCATTTCGGAACTGTTGCCACACCGGCGGCATTCGTTGGCAGTTCACAGGCGAAAATCTAGCTATCCAAAAGCAAGGGGTCGCTGTGGTGCAGGGATCTCTTCTAGGGGCTCCTAGTTCCAAAACGGCAAGTAAGAAGTGCCGTACGGCATCAAGTAGGGGTGCGGGCTGGGCAGTTGAAGGACGAGCAAAGAACCGGTTTTTGCTGGGCCATGGCAAGCGATATCTCCGGTCTTGTGCACTTGCTCTGGACACGTCATAGTCAGAGTATGCAATCGCTCACCAAAAACGCCTCCTCCAAGACTACTACCACCGCCATCAACAACAACAACAGCAGCAGCACCCCACTACCGCCGCCACTATCGACAGCTATTAATACTTGTGGTGGTAAGACTGCTGACCTCCTACATCCGCATCCAGACTGCTGCGAGGCCGGCATGCGATTGTATCTCCGAGTGGGGACAACATTGCAGACCTACAGGACATGCACAAAAACAAGCTACGTACCGTAATTGATATTCAAGCGGTCGTTTCATTTTCTGTTTCAGTTGTTCTCGTAGCTGCCAGTTTGTGTAGCCTGAAGCCCAAACTGTATGCTCTCATCTCAAACTTCATGCCCCAAGCCTGTAGTCTTTATCCGCGAGCCCTGCATTACACTAAACATCTTCAAGTCCAGTTTCCAAGCCGAAATCCTTGAAGGACATCCCTTGTCTGCGACGGGGACGCCAAAGCATGGCCCTCCTAGCTCTCTCCAAGCATTTCGACGCCTGCACCACCGCGGCCGCGAGGATGGGTTTCAGTTCGCCTCTCCCAAAAGCTGGGCTCCGACGGAGCATGAGGGGTTTGACGTTGGAAAGTAAGGGGAAAAGATAAGCATGAGGGCTGAGCAGGCTGCTTTAGAGACGACCCCTCTCTTCAACTGCTTCAGGGGTGGAACTTCTTGGGGTTCTGTTTAGCCTCGATCCGACGGCTCTGGAGGTTGGCATAGGCCCGTCTCGCGCATCTTGTCGTAAGAGTTGCCTACGGCCTCAGGATCTTGAGCTTTCCGTTGGGGTTTCACGTCATAACTCCTGTATCATCCCTACGAAGCACCTCGATAATTCCTTCACTGAAAAGGTCCGGAAGGGCCCTCTTTGTCGCAAAGCCTTAGATGACCCCTCAAACAAGTGTGCCCTCATTGCAAGTCTTCCCGCGCATTAATGCAAGTAGCTTAAGTGGAAACAGGTTGATAACAGACTTGGGTGTCTCGGTTTTTTTTCAAGGTTTTGAAGGTTCTGAAGGGGTCAGCAAGTCATCCGCCGAGTTCATCCATTGAGTGGTCTGACACTGTTGTGTTGCCTCGCAGTGTTTCAGGCAGCCATTTTGGATGCCAGTCAGCAAATGTGCGGCTCATGTATTCTTAGCTTTGCAGAATGTCCAAACCAGAATAACGTCCATGTTCTGACGAATGCGAAAACCAGAGCACCCATGCCCGAACTAGAATAAATCCCATGTTCTATAGTGCATGCGGGTACCATCATCCATGCCCAAACGGTAAGAACGTCCATATTCTAGCCCATATGAAAACCAGAGCATGCATTCCCAAACGATAAGAGCATGCATGTTCTGGCTCATATGAAAACTAAGCATCCATGCCCAAACCGTAATAACGTTCATGTTCTGGCGCATACGAAGACCAGAGCATCCATGCACAAACCTGGATCTTCAAGTTATATTTCTTTCTACGTTTCCCGTCTTTCTGTCATTAAAACAGCATCGAAACGACAGTAATAACAACATTTCTGAACGTAAGAGCCCCTTTCCTACTTCCGCCGTTGGTAGCGAGACCTTCCCTTCAACTTTCGAATCTGTGCGAAACGCAGGCGAAAACACGTTCAGCAATCTGAAGCCACCAGTTTTTTTTTGTGCCTGTGACCTAGGCCCGCAAGTTACCCTTTTGTTGCAAAGCCTCACTCACATGATCCCTCAAATCAGTGTGGCCCTCATGCAACTGTTCCTAGGCATTTATGTAGGTAGCTAAAGTCGAGCCTCTCAAACCAGGGCCGCTGCGTGTCATGGGATCCTCGGGATTTTGGGGCCCGAACCTTACACTCTAGACCCTGGAGCCTCTAGACTTCAAACCCTAAAGGTCTAAAACCCAAGGCTCCCAAGTTGAGTCTGTCCGAGGAATCCGCTGCGTGGCAGCCAGACTGGTGCAGCTCCGCTGGTGGACAGCTGCATGACGTCCTCTTCAACTGGGTTCGGCTTCTGGGGCGCAGCTCAACTGGTTTGGGTTTGAGGTATAGGGGTCTCAGCTTGAAGTGTAGGGTTGATTTTGGCCAGACGACCATTGCTTCAGAGGTGAGCAGAGGGTTGTGAGTGTAGTAGTCTATACCCCTGTTCTGCTTAGTCTAAGAAGGAAACACCATGCAAGAGGATCAGCTGGAAGCTGCTTGACCTTGTAAGAGCAGACGACCCGTCCTATCCTTATTGGGGCGGCCTGAATCCCCCCACCCTGGTGCCCTATGCTCTATATCCGCAGCAGCAGGTTGCTCCAGCGACCTCCGCAGAAGTATCCTTCACGGCTCTGCTGCTGCCGAGAAGAATCCGTGCTGTGTTTGAAGACATTTCAGGAATTAAGGCTTACGGTGTTCTGATTATTCGAACCAACCACAGCAATAAGCATGACCTTTTTACTTCGCCGTTTCAGTCTTGACCCAGGAACTGCTCGTTTATGCAGCTGAAGGCTTCCACTCAGCTTTGTGCTGCCCCTGAGTGCAAGGCAGGAAGTATCCGTGTGAGTTCTTTGTTCTACATTTTAGGGCCTAAGGCAATCCTGTGTGAGCTTCAGCCAGTTCTTGTGGGATTTGGGGTTCTTGTGAGCAATCTGGTGTTGGGCTGACCTATGCCTACATCTCGACCAGACCAGACCTGACCCCCTGTTTTTGTGAATGCTGCAGATAATGCTGTTTGTCCTTTCCCTGCTGAATGAGCTGACAAGCAGCTTCTTTCCAGACCTATTCAGAACCACAGGTTGATGCAGATTCAACCAGCATATCTCACATATCGCAGTCTTCATTTGGAATTTCTTAGTGCAATCATTTGATTTCAAGGCTAGACGAGGAGATGCGTTCAGGATGCCGCTGTGCAGCGGGCATTGTTTTGGGTCACGCATCCAATCCAATGATTTGGATTGGATGGATGGGTGGTGCAAAAACAAAAACGCTCCGTCGCCGCGTAAACGCGCGCAGAGAAAGTGTACGCATTGCAGCAGAGGCCGAAAAACATGGTATACATGGCACTTCGTGCATGCGCACACGCGCGCAAACAAGGCATACACGCAGCTGGATTTCACGTAGAAAACTGCGAACATCGCGTTTTGGGCTGGGAGGCGATCTTGACGGTTTTTTCAAGTAAAGCATGTTTTGATACAGAAGCAGGCCCAAAGCCTGGCTCGCGTAGCTTTTCGGGCATGTCAAGACACAGCTTCAGTGAATGCAAACATGTATGGAAACCTCATGCACAAAGCTCGCAGTGACATGTTTTGGAGCTGGAGGCGCTTCGTTCGTGTCTTGGAGGAAGTCAGCGGAAAAGCCAGGATCTGTCAAGTCAGCGG
>CAJNIZ010043029.1:14833-46980 GCA_905231905.1 Symbiodinium pilosum
TGTAATAGCGGTATCATAGGAATATAAAGGGAACCTAATATACTTACTAATAATACACTTAATATATTTTTCTTGTTACTCTTACAGGGTGGGAGCCCACCTAAAACTTTAAAGTACTTCGCTTCGCATAAAAATCTATAAAGTATTTAGCTTCGCATCTAGAATCCCATGTTTGGGTTTGGGGTTCAGGGCTACTTGGAGGTCTAGGTTAATTCTAACCTACTTGGCACTGCAATACCTCAAGTATATCTTGGGAGACTTGAAATTGAGCTACAACTGCTGTTGCTATGTATGTCCAAAGTACGCTGGACCTCCAAGTGGAAGGTAAGGGCTTGGAGTCTACAATCCGGGGCTTAGGGTTCAGAGTTTCACGCTAACGTTACACCCAAACACCAAACCAAAATCGTCCGGAAGGGCTTCGCCGAAACCCTAAGCCCTAAAACTTTACTCCAAAACCCTCAACCCTAAACTACAACCCTAAACCCTGAAATCCTAAACCCTAAATCTTGAATCCTCAACTACAAGCCCTACCTTAGACCCCAAAAGACCTTCAGTCTTAGGACCCTATGGTATAATTCTTTATATCAAATCCTACTAAAACTGAAGGGTTTTGGGGTCTAAGGTAAACCTGTCCTCCACCTCCTCAGACAGCAACAAACCCTAATCCCTAACCCCTAAACCTGTCCTCCACCTCCTCGGACAGCAACCGAAAGAGCGGCTGAGCTGCTTTTCGCAGCTCTCCATCCTCCTGAAGGCGTTCCTCCATCAAAAGCCAAGTGACCTGAGCAAATTGGGAGGGGGAGGGAATATTAGGGTTAGATATGATTATAAATATGTATATATATATATATGTGAAAATATGTATATAGATATATATATATAGGGGTTATAGGAGTTATATGGGGGTAGTGGGGAATACTTAGAATGAAAACGACTACTTAGGGTTTAGGGTTTAGGGTTTTAGGCTTTAGGGTTTAGGGCTTTAGGGCTTAAGGGTTTAGGGCTTAGGGCTTTGGGTTTTAGGGCTTAGGCTTTGGGTTTTAGGGCTTAGGCTTTGGGTTTTAAGGTTTAGGGTTAAGGGAGTTTAGGGTTAAGGATTCAATGTCTCAAAATAGGGCTTCTCTGGACTTCGGGAGGCTCAGGAATGCTAGGGGGTTTTGTGGAGCCCTTAAGTATCACAAATATCAGGCGCAGCATAGTTTGGGGGTGCCACTACTATTTCTGTGACCTACTATCGGCAGCAGGCTCAAGTGAATGTGTGCCTCTGTGTTACCCTAAGCCATGCATAAACTGTAGACGCTAGGAAGACCCCCCACACTGTAGTAGTGGTATAATAGGAATATAAGAAGACCCTAGTACAATCCTTATCATCGCTTATAGTCACCATTGCCCTAAACCCTAAACCCTATATTATCAATTTTACCCACTATTGCAGGGTGGGGGGTCCACCTAGCAGCCTGGCCCTCGACTCCGCACCCAAGCCCAGGACGACACACGGGTTTCGGGTGTAGGGTTTAGGGGTTCTAGCTTAAGGTTGAGCCTAGTCCCGTCCCTTCCCTCTATCTGCTATTGCTGCACAATCCCCTTAGATGAGCACAATGCCTTTAAGTGTTCTCAGGGGGGTTGTGCACTCCAACAAACAAGCACGGAACCTAAACAGGCCCATGTGTAGGCTGTTAGCAGGGGCTGCGATATGAGTTCCATCTCGGTCTGGGGGAGGATCCCTGAACTAGAGCGCTCAGCGAGCGCGTTGTTCGACCTTAGAATAAAGGAACCCTGATCAGATCACCATCATTAGACACCTGGGCAAACATAGCTTCGAAGGAGCTCTAGTTTAACTTCCTCTCCTAGCCGCAGGGCAGCACCAAGTCTAAATCGCAAAGCTCCAATCCTGAACTCCTCCACCATAAACCTTTTCTGTAACCCCCCATACTCTGAACTCCCAACCCTGCACCCGAAGTCCCTAAAATTGGCAGGCTTTGGATCCGGTTTGAGGCACCCTTTAGCATCATTGTACAAGGAACCTTGGATCACAATATTGGTAATCTACATTAAGCCTTATGTGTAGACTTAAAACCCCACAGTCTCTCTCTCTCTCTCTCTCTCTCTCTCTACTAATGGACTAAGATCTTCACAACAAGCCTTTGAAACCCAGGCCGAACATTATCCTGCTTCTACTCCTGCCATAACTTAGACTCAGGCGAATGATGCCGAAGCCCCACTCGAATTGAATGGCTCCTGCATGACACCCCAAATCGCGAAACTGGTCGTCCCTGAGCCCTACTTGGAGGGTCAAGGAGACTTCGTCAGAAGATTAACAGCCCCTACAAGCCATTATAATTAACACCAACTATCTTCTTTATTAACCCACTTACTTTGTCCCCATGACCCTTCGCCCTATAGCACGCCTTTGAAATCCAGGCGGACGGGTCCCTCTGGTATTCCTGGAGTGCGGCGCCGTTGACGCCGCAGAAGCACATTTCCTTCTCCTTGTGGAGACTCTCGTGCTTGGTACTTAGGAAAAGGGGCTATGGGGACTAGGAATTATTCGGGATCTAAGACGTCTAGTTGTAACAGGGCTTATGAAGCCTAGGGGATGATTCGGAAAAGTGGGTAGACCTTCTAAGCCAGAAGATCATCCAAATGAGGTTTTAGAAGGCTTCGCATGTGGGCACTTAATCTTCATGTCCTCTTATACCTATACTAAACCCTAAACCCTAAACCCTAAACGATAAACCCTAAACCCTAAACCCTAACATAGACTATGGTCCCCACAAGGCCAACCAAGGAGCCATGGTTGGGAGTTGGGACCTTCGATGCAAGTTTTAGGCATTTTAGATTCCCTGCTATCTAATGTACCCTAAACCCTGAACCCAACCCCTGTACCATAAACCCCATACCTAAGCCCAACCCCCCAAGTAGGAACCTAAACCCCTAAACCCCTAAACCTCATAAACCCTGAACCTGAACCCTAAACCCTAAACCCCCCAAAAGAAGTGACCATAATTTCGACACCCTCCCAGAACTCTGTCAAAAGGCCGCTGGCATCTCTCGTGGCACAGGCTTCATGCCTTCCTCCGGCTCCAAATCCTGTGGGCTGTATGGCCAAAGGGTTTGGGTTTTTAGGTTTTAGGGCCTGAGGGACGTCAGGGTTGTAGGGTTTGCGCTTTGGGGCTTTAGAGTTTATGGGGTTTAGGTGTTTAGGAGTTTTTAGGACTTAAGGTTTGGGTCAGGGTTCAGGCAGTAAGCCTTCAGCGGCTTAGGGCTTACAGGGATTATTAAGGCTTAGGAAGAACAGCAGCCCAAGGTTCAATCCCGGCATGGACCAGTCGGCTTTTCGGCGGAAGGTGTAGGAGCTACTCAAACCCTAGGGCTCCAGTTACCAAAATAATGGGTTCTGGGTTCTATATACCCTATAATTACATAGCCCAGTAATGTACTATTTACTAGGTGGTTCCCCAGTAACCACTAACGATCAGGGTGTCCTTTTTCCTACTGTTCAGCTTTATTAAGGAGACCCCCAAATAAAAAGGGCTAAAGGGTACTACTGGGGCACCTAGTTTAAGTAACTGGGAGCCCTAGAGAAAACAAGATTACTTCAATCATGCTGGGGACATGTCTACAGGTCTACTCGGTGATCTGAAATGTCGTGTCCTCCACAGCGACTCGGAGGAAAGCCAAGATGGTGGCGAAGGACATGGCTGGCAACAAAGAAAGGTTTGAGGTCTGGTTAAGGAGTACGCGGCTGTTGGAGAATAGGGTCGGGACTAGAAATGGAGTTCGCTTTAGGCTTTATGGCTGGGGTTACGGGCTTAAGGTTTAGAGTCTTGAAGTCAAGATGTCAACTTGCTACCTGACACCCGCGCATGAAGGATTGTGGTCGAGCCACTCAAGGCACGGACTCAAAGACATAGAGAATCAATGGCGCGCTCGCAAGTAATGAAGCGTGGATGTGACATTAAAAGTTTAACGGGCCGCAGAGAATTTAAACTCCACTGGACTGAGGGCAACAAATTTGCAGGGGCTACACAGGAACTGTAAGATGAAGAGTTGACACTCACCACTCATGAGTATGCAACCCCAACCCCCAAGCAACCCGAGGGATTTGCGAGGAGGCTAGGACTGGGGCATCTCCTAATTAAAGCCTAAACCCTGGGTGGGTCAAGAGAAGTGGTTTGGCGGGTCCTCATTCTTCACAGAAAGACTAGTAGGAGGTTCGAGTTCGAATGTGGGGAAGGCCCCAACCCCTAAGCCTAACACCCTCGGCCCATAGGTGCCAGCCATGAGCCCTACAGGTTCTCAGCAAGGAAGTCTGACTAGGGGTTTCCCAAAATTGGGGGTACCATTTTGGGGGTCCCCAGAATAAGGGCTACAGTATTTTTGGGTTTATATTGGGTTCCCTTTATTTGGGGTAACTACCACTTGCTGTTAAGGAAGGAACTTAAAAATTCTTATCAGCGACCAAGGGATCCTTAGAGGACCTGTCCTCCTTGGGGGAACTAATCAATATTTGGAGGTTTCCCAAAATTAGGGGTGCCTTTTGGGGGGGTCCTATAGTAAGGATTATAGTATTTTGGTGTCTATATATTGGGGTCGCCCGGGAAACTACCATTTAAAGGATCTACCCTGACAACTAACCGTAAACCCTAAACTGTTCACGACTGCAGCTGGAGGGCCGGGGTGCCAGCTGTCCTTGAGGCCGCATCCACAAACGTTTCCCTCGTCCTCAACAATCAAACTTACAGGTTTACACGATTTAGGGCTTAAGGTCCAGGATATATGTACGCCAATTATGACTGCACTTGCAATTAAATTGTGCTTACCGTATAGCTGGGAAACGTATTAGTTCTCATCGGGTTATCACTGCCCTGAACCTTCCAGAAGGGAGCCGGGCTACTCTAGCAGTTTGGTGGACTAGAAGGAGCATTGGAACATGGTTGTTGGGTCACTACAGGGGGATGGGCTGCAGTTCCATGCTCCCCTAGAGTTCCCCATCTTCGACGTCTTTGGCTTCAGCCGCAAAGAAGCTCTGAACTACACTGGAAGCTCGCTGAGGGCGGGTGGTTTAAGGGTTGGGGAATTACCGTGATGGTCCCACAAAGACCCCAAATGAAAAGACCCCAGTACAGCAGGCCTGTGGGAGCCTGTTGTGCAAACCTTAACCGTACAGTCCTAAATCCGTTCAAGACCCCTACGCCCTGGCCACAATAAAGCACTGGTAAGATATTTCTCAAAACGGCGGTTCTCCGCATCCTAAACCCTACGAACCCTAAACCCTTAAACCCTTATAAGAAGCCCCAGTCTGGGATAACTGGTTGGGGAAAGTCCAAGACCTCTGCGCTGGCCTTTGAAGCCCGGTTTAGGGTTAACGGACCTTAGCATGCTTAGTCTTCTGGAGATTAAACTAGGTAGGGAGTGTATTTGAGCATCTTAAAAGTCAACCCTGACACAGTCCCTCTAACCGAAAATCTCAGACAAAGTTCGCTCATCAGGGGGTGGAATACTACAGCCTCTCCACTTCGCGCCAGAACGGGTGCGGCTTGGCAGTCCCACCACTCCTTGTCAGTTGAAGGTTTGAAGGTTTGGTAGTTTCTCAAAAGAGGGGACCCCAACCTACTGCAATCCTTCTTCTTGGGCCCCCAACCGGGACCCAATTCTTGGAAACCCCCGTTCCGGGTGTAGCGGTCTCAGAGCCAGATCAAGCTTTCTGGGTCTCAGCCCTAACCCTGAACCCCAAACCCTAAACCCCATACTACATCCAAATCATAACCCCTATACCCTTTATATATACCATGACAGCTTACCCCATATCTACTCCCTAAACCGTGTCAGCATTCTGGACGGCCTGAATTGCAACTTGAGCATGGCTGAGGGCCGGGTAGGTGTCGTACTATCCATCTCTTGTGTGCAGCACGAAGGCTTTTTACCAGGGTTTAGGGGGTACTATCCGTTGTAGGATGTACAGTACAAGGGCTTGTTCTTCTGGGGATTAATGGAGTACTACCTATTTTAGGATGTAACGTAGAATGGCTTGTTTTAGGGTTTGGTGGAGTCCCATCCTCTTCAGGATGTATAGTATAGCAGCTTGTTCTAGGGCTTAGTGGAGCACTATCCATTTCAAGATGTACGGCACAACGGGCTTGTTCTAGGGCTTAGTGGAGTATTATCCATTTGAAGATGTAAAGTACGAGGGCATGTTCTAGGGTTTGGTGGAGTATTATCCTCTTCAGGATGTAATGTACAAGGGCATGTTCTAGAGACTAGCGGAGTACTATCAGTTTTAAGATGCACAGTATAGGCGCTGATTCTAGGGCTTAGTGGAGTGCATTCCGTTTTCAGATATGCAGTACAAGAGCTTGTTCCAGGGTTTAGTGGAGCACTATCCTTAGTAGGTGTTCTAGGACTTAGTGGAATACTATCCTTTGCAGGATGTGCAGTACAAGGGCTTGTTCTAGGGTTTAGTGGAATACTGTCCTCTTCAGGATGTACAGTATAAGAGCTTCGTTTTTCCAGCTTCGTTTTTCCAGCGTCGGGACTGAAGGAGAGAGGACCAGACGCGTAAGAAACCTTGATTGAGCAGGGATCGTAGGGAATTCAGGGGTTCTGAGAGGGTCTTCCCTGCCTGGTGCCGTTGAGGGTCTACCGCCGAAGGCAGCTCTACACCCTTGCAGCGCTACAGTCAGAATATGTGAGGAACCTAACGTATAGTCCCCTTAAGTAGATAGTATATGGGTATATGATATGGGGATCTTATTATCATCAACCCAAAGCCATATTCTATCTACTTAAGGGGGACTATCCATACTTTTAGCCCGACTGGTCACTATCAGGGTTTCACTGCTTGCAGGTTCAGGGTACCTATATTCCCATGTACTTGAATATCCACTGACACGCCCCCAATTCCCCGTCATAGGGTTATAGGGTTCAAGGCTTACCTAAACCCCAAAGTAGGCAAAAAAACACTAAAAATTGACCAAAAGGGCAATTATGCTACATACTTTTGCTGGTCCAGCTAGGGTTTAGGGTAATAATTGGGTTATGTTGCCCTCAACTTCCAAGTTCTGGTTCATGGGGCTGCCGAAGCCCCTGAATGGCTTCCCCTTTGAGAGCCCTAGCCCCCCTTGGGTTGGGAACCTGGACTCCCAAATTCATCTAACAATGAGATCCTCGAGATTCTTTTGGGGGAAGTAGGTCGGGATTGGCCGGAAGCTATACCTCACTCAAACGCTGCCCAGCATTTTGACAAGTACATATTGAACACATGTTACCTGTCAGTGAGGTGTAGGGTACTGAATCTGTAGAGACAGCGCAAACACAGGGTTGCACCTCTAGCCTCGGACCTAGGACTTCTATTAGTGGGTTCTTATAGGGTTCTATTTGTAAGCTAATTCTTAAATCCTCCGAGGGAGCTGGGAAAACTTTTTTTCTGGCAACTCCTCGCAGACATGCCTTCACAGAAGGCGATGATGTGCAAGCACATCTCACCAAATCATCTATGACGAGACATCTCATCTCAGTGATGCAGACTGGACATTTCTCAAAAACCAACCGGACTAACCTAAATCAAAAAGCTTAAAACCCCAACGCATAACATCGCCATCCATTTTAACCTAGAATGCACCAAAGGAGCGAGCCGAAATTTTGAGAATGTCCCCCATCGCATTGATACGTGGGTGTTTCCAACAAACATTGGGTACTTCTTGGGTGGACCTATACCAAGCATGAAGCCCTCCACACTAATCTTAAACGCACCCCAGCCCCTAGTGTGAAATATGTTAGGAGGACCCCCCACCCTGTAATAGAGGTATAATCAGAATATTAGAGGACCCTACTATGATCCCTATTATCCCTTATAGGCACTATTACTGGGTTGGGGGGCCCACCTAAGAAATATGTCCATCCACCTATAAAGTCTCTCCTGCGGAAGATTTATCTGGATAGGGCCGGGGATGTATTAATATTTTGGGAGACCCCTGGAATTTGAAAAAACAAATCCCAAACCTCTTCCCTAAACACGACACTATACCTTAGGAGGACCCCCCACCCTGTAATAGTGGTATAATAGGAAAATGAGAGTACCCTAATATACTCTTTATTATCCCTTGTAGCCACTATTACCGGGTGGGGGGTCCACCTAAACTATACCGTACCCTTTGTTCTTGGAAAACCTCGAAGCTCTTCAGGTCGCTAAGCTTCGGGTTTGATTAAGCCAGGTGCCCCAGGACACCACAGATCCATCTGCCAGGGGGCATCTGAAATTTCGGTACTGCCCCCACCCAGTAACAGTCTATATTGGGGGTCCCATTAAGGGCTATATATACCCATATAGTTATTATCCAACTGTTACTGAGGGGGGGCAGTACCCAATCTGAAATGTAGGTTCAGTTGGAGTTTCTCTTGACTCAGGAAGTCCAGGGCTTCTGTGGCGTTTTTGAGGATAGCAGAGAGACTTAGCAAGTGAAACGATCATCCAAATTAGGATTTAGGGTTCGTTCGGGCATTGGGGCTTGGTGATGTTTGGGGCTAGTGGTGTAGCGCGTAATGGGGGGTATTATGGGAGTCTCCCATGAGGAGAAGACAAGGACAGTAATTCAAGCCTGCAGGAGGATGGTTCTAGGAGCTTTTGCACATGGAAATACATATGGGATGAAATAGGTTTTTTCGTGAATGGGGTCCCCAGTATGAACCATAAAATACTATGATCATTGCTACAGGTAGCCCCAAACAAGGACCCCTCATTGTTGGAAACCCTTTACTGGCCCTAAACCCTAATCCCCATAAATCCCTACATGAATGACCCCTACCCCTTTGAAGGTACCCCTAATTTTTGGAAACCCTCATATTGGGATGGTCGCTGCACCCTACCGGAGGGTCAGGGGGCCTGCCTAAGTAGGTTGATATCCCCTATGAACCATATAATAACACCAATTATCCCCATTGTTAAGCCACTTACTGAGTCCCCATGACCCTAAACAGGAACTACTACAATAGCTTCCTTTTCTTTTCCACGATTACTAGGTAGGGCACCACGTAACCCTCAACCCTAAACCCTAAACCCTCAAACCTTAAACCCTCAACCCTAAACTATTGTAGGATGCTTTTTGGACTTTTTGGAAGAACTCTCACCTGCTCGGATCGCCACGAATCCACCGCCCAAATCCTGCTGGACTGCTTCTAAGGAACTTGCAGGGGAATAGAGGGCTCATAGGGATGCATAGGGTTTAGGGTAGTGCTCAAGATGTAGAGTATGTTTTGAAAAGTTTATTGGATACTGCCCACCCTGCAACAGTCACTGTTAGGATCATATTAAGGGCTGTATGCAACTATATTATTACCATTCTCCACCTGGTACAAAGTGGGGGCAGTACCCAAGGTAAGATTGGAAAGGCTGGTATCCCGTCTGCTTCAGACACCCTCCCATACAGCTAGCCTGGACCCGTTTTGTGACAGTGGTCATGAGAAAGTATACTGCAGTTCCTACGAGGAGTCAACAAGGATCCGCAGTGCGGGACCTACGTCTTATTATCGTCAAAATCATATGCCTTAGGTGGACCCTCCTCACCCTGTAATAGTGGTATAATCGGAATATGCCAGGAACCATTTTTTATTTTTTAATATTACTATTATCCCTTATAGCCACTAGTACTAGGTGGGGGGTCCACATCTCCCGAATTCCCGAAGGCTCTGCTACTTTGAGACCCCCCCCCACAAGTGAGCTACGGTCAAAATGGCGTAGACCGTAGAGAGCGCTGGGTGGATTGTACTTGCGAGTTTGCAAGTTTATAGGTGACTAGAATGGTTCATGTGAAGAGTTTAGGGTTTAGGGTTCAGGGTTCAACCCAGGACAAAAACCTTGATATGGGGATTTGTTTAGCAGAAGAAACAACACTAATAACATCCTCATTCGGGGACCCCTATAGTTGCCAGTATGCTCTCCACCTCCAATAAATGATACTTCTTGGGGTTCCAGTCTAGGAGTCCTCCTAGAAAGAACTATGTGCATCAAAGATCACATTGGGGTCTGAAATATTGCGACCCCCTCCTTTTTGAAACCCCGACATATGAGCTATAGTCTAAACTCCTAGTATCGACCTTAATAAGTCCTAAAATAATCCCCTATATAATACCCCTCAATGAGGTCTTACTATGGCTCATATCATTAGGAACCCGGTTCCCCCACCAAAGACGAGGGTCCAGAGTGGCAGTCGACTGGATTGCCTGAACGCCCCGCAGCTGCTCCTGTACGTGTGAGCTGTCCCCCCCATATGCAGGGTGGCCCCAAGTGACCACGGACCCATTCTCCAGGATAGCTGCAAACGCACCGCCAGCATCTGTCTCGGTCGAGGATGCTTGCACTTGCCTCACATTCTGTAGTTGAGCCTGCACACCACTGCAGTCGCCACCACAACTAGGCTCTCCCCAGCTCACAACGGATCCGTCAGTTAAGATTGCTGCAAATGCACCTGAAGTGGCTTGGACCTGCTGCACATGCTGAAGCTTCTGCAGGACATCCGTGTCTGGAAACAGGTAATTGGTCCCCCAGATGAAAAGAGATCTGTCCGCCAATACAGCAGCAAACCCTATGGCACAACCCTGAACCGCCTCCACCTTCATCTGGAGTTGCAGCCGCCGCAGATGCCCCTGGCCCCAGCTCACAACAGTCCCATTGCTCAGCACTGCGGCAAAAGCTGCTCGAGCCGCCTGAATATGCAATGCGTTCCTTAACCAATCCTGCACAGCACGGCTATCACCGCCATAGTCCTGATGGCCCCACGTCACAATGGATCCATCGTCCAGAATAGCAGCAAAGGCGGCATTAGAAGACTGGATGCATCGAACATTCCTCAATCGTGCCTGGACGGCACTGCTGTCACCTCCCCGCTCATCCAAACCCCATGTCACGACACATCCATTCCCCAGAATAGCTGCAAAGGCTGAGCACGTTGCCTGGATCTGCTGTACGTTCCGAAGGCGCCCTTGGACGTGGAGGCTATCGCCGCCTTCGTATTGGTTGCCCCAGGTGACCACGGACCTATCGCCCAAAATTGCGGCGAAGGCCGAATGCGTGGCCTGGATCTCTCGCACATCCTTCAACTTCGTCTGCACTGCTGAGCTGTCCCCTCCCATGTCAGCAACGCCCCAAGTTACGACGGAGCCATCAGACAAAATGGCTGCAAATGCACCTTTCGTAGCGTGGATGTCGCAAACATTCCTAGGGCGCTTTGAGGGCTGAATCCAGCCCCTCTCGTCTGCCTCAGATTCAAAAGCGGATGCTTCAGTAATACTACGGCCCCACGTAGCTACGGATCCATCTCCTAAGATCGCGGCCACAGTACCGCGGCACGCTGCGACTGACACTGTCCTCGCTTGAAGCGTAAGCACGTCGCCAGACTGCAGCCCAGCTTGGCGAACAGTCATGGTTGAATCCAGCCACGCGCCAGCCTGGGTTAGCAGCCTTCCTCGGACCCCTAGTCCTTGATGGGCTCGTTTCATCAGCTCAGTGATGGAGTTGGACAGCTTCACTTGTAATTCTACAGAGCTCCCACTCATAAGGGCGACTGTGACAGTGATGCGCACCATACTTGCTTTGTATACACAGACTTCGGGTCGAAAGAGGTGCGGCTCACCCACCACCAATGGCTAAGGCTTCGGTGGTCCTGCTAGGCTCAGCCCTAGTCCTGAAGTATCACATCACCAAATCTCAGAAGTCTCCCCAATGAAGCTTACGTTCTGGCTTTGTGGGAAGGCTATATGATACCTACTTGATTTGCAGGACGCTTCCAATGACAATGAACACCCCGGATCAATAAACCTTTGTTCATTCCCCACGGAATAACAACTACCACACTAGGGAATAGAAGTTATAACAGCCCCCTTGAAAATTGTTCTTTAAGGCTAGTTTCCGAAATGGCGGACGACTCCTAACAAACGCACTAGGGGCAACAATGCCATGCTTGATTCTGCAGAGCCACACAATCTCCGAAAAAGGCGAAAGAAATCATGTGCGGAAACTGGGTAGCGCAAAAGGAGCAAACCAGAATTTAAGGTGGTTCCTTTCTGCTCCAGAAATGGTTGGATCCGAAGTAAGTGAGGGTTTCAGGGTTTCCGAATCTGGGGATGAGCATTGACTGCGGGTATGGGTTGCCTCTCCAAATCAGTATATACCTGGGGGTCCTAGGTACATACAGTGATGATGTGGGATAGGACGCTTAAATGCTTGTTGTTCAATTCGTACGAAGATTTGGTCCCGAAGCCTCAAACTGAATAGCTATCAAAAGCCTCATGTAATAATAGGGTCCTGATTGTGGGGGCGGGGGTTGCCAAAACCCTCTTATTGATGTAGACGTGTGTGGACGACTGCCACTGGCCCAGCGTAACCAGGCGGTCCCATGCCTCTTAAACCCTAGACTGGTCCATGTACCCAATAATTAAATACTTGGGTTTCGGGCAATAGTAGTTCTAATATAGGTTTTGGGCAAGTATATAAATTATTAGGTACTTGGACCCTTAGGGCAAGCTGAGCATTCTTGTCTGCGCCAAGCTCTGTAACCGTGTGGCCCAAACATCTCTTCAAGGATACCTGGACCTCCCAAATGCCCATAATAACAGCCCATATACCCATTATTTCGGATTTAAGGGCCACCATTACAAGTATTCGGGAGGCCCAAGTAATCAATTTAATGGGCGCTTCAAGCCGAACAATGGACAAAGGAGTGTTGCCATGTGCTGCAACAATCAGTACCATGACCCTAAGGCTAAGGTTTAAGGATTCTAGGGTTTAGGGTTAAGAGTTCAGGGACCATCCCGACCCTGATTTGGCTCCCTCCTGCAATTAAGGTCCGACATGCAGCCAAAACTCAATGTCCCTTAGTCTAATGTAGACCCCTGCTGAATAAACTCCCTCCTTGTAAGAGCCTTTAATATTAGGATCCTTACTATAATAACCACGAAGGGGAGAGGGTTCATTAATCAGGGGTCTACATTAGAACCGCAAGAAACGGAGCCATCACCCTCGAGGCCATCAACTCCAGATCCACTGCCGTCAGAAAGCCTCCCTTTATGGCCCAAATACAAAGGTCAAACCGCACAGTTGCTAAATCCTACTCGCTAAACCCCTCACCCCAAATCCTAGACCTCAACCCCTAAATCAGAAACCCCAAGCCCTAAACCCTAATCCCTATTTAAACCCTATGTAACCCCTATATGACCCCTAAGTAACACCTATACAAACCCTGTATGCCCCTGTATGACACCTGTATGAACCCTTTGTAACCCCTATATAAACCCTGTATGAGCCCTGTGTGACCCATATATATAACCCCTATATAAACCCTAAGTAACCCCTCTATAAACACCCTATGAGCCCTATGTAACCCATATATAACTCCTATTTAAACCCTACGTGACCCCTAGATGAACCGTCTATGATCCCCCATGTAGCACATATATAACTCCTATATAAACCTTGAGTAACCGTTATACAAACCGTGTATGAACCTTATGTAACCCCTACATAACCACTATATAAACCCTATGTAACCCCTATATAAACCTATATGAACCCCGTGTAACCCATACATAACGCGTAAATAAACCCTATGTAACCCCTATAACCCTAAACCCAAATCCCTATATAACCCCTAGATGACCCCTATGTAACCCAAGTATAACCTCTATATAAACCCTATGTAACCCCTATATGACCCCTATATAACCCCTATCCCCTTCTTTTTGACGGAGTGTCTCGGTCCACGGGCTCTTCCGGGCTCTCCTCCTCCTCATCCCCAGCCTCACTTGCGGACCAGCGAACTATCAGCTCCTGCCCATGGACTGCCGAACCCCAAAAGGATCATGTAGGTACATGGTATATATTATTATGTGAATATGTGTGTATATATATATATAGTTCAGGTTTGGGGTAGGTATATGGTCTATACATATACACACACACATATATATATATGTTATAGTTCGGTTTAAGGCAGGTATATGGTGTAAATAATGTAGTTTGGATTTAGGGTAAGTATACGGTGTATACATATATATACACACATATATATAGGTAAGCTAAGGTTTAGGGAAGGTAAATGGTATATTGATGGGTATAGTTAGGGTTTGGGCTAGGCATATAGTATATCATATTTTGGTGTCGAAGGGGTTCCCATATACCTGCTTCAAGGCCAAAGTATATACCATATTAAATGTACGTGGACCTTTTGGGGATGTTTTTGTGAAAGTCATGTTAACAGCTACGTACAACATGAAGAATAAGCGCATCCACGTGAGTAGTGATATTGCTAGCCATGGTCCTGAAATAGTAGTAGAAGCAGTAGCAGGAGTTAGGTCCTGAATATTAGGCAATTTGTGACTATTGTCTATATAAACCACACTTTAAGTTGAGGTCGCCCAAGGTCTTTACAGCTTGCCGGATAATACAGCCTCTTCAGGTGTCTCTTACATATATGCATATGTGGTTCTATACAATCCCTATCCTAAGCCCTAAACCCTAAACCCTAAATCCTAAGCCCTAAACCCTAAACCCTAAACCCTAAACCCTAAATCCTAAGCCCTAAGACATCAACCCTAAGCCCTAAACCCGAGTGAATTCATCTATATGCAATACCCAGACCCCCAAAAGGAATCTAAAAATTAGAGCCCCTAGAAGACTATGGGGGATTATATACGAATTATATAGGGGCTATTATGGCTTTATGTAGGGGATCTAATTTCTAGATCCTCCCAGGGGTCCCCTAAACCCTAAACCCCCCTAAACCCTAAACCCCAAACCCTAAACCCTCAGCCCCTAAACCTAATGACCCAGGAAAGGAAAGAGCTGGTCCTGCTCAGTCCTATTCGTCACCCTTCCGCTCACGCGTTTGCCATCCTCAGTTTCCCCACACGTCGTTTAGTGTTCAAGGTTTAGGATTTAGAGTTTAAGGTTTAGGGTTTAAGGTTTAGGACTTACAGTTTAAGGTTTAGGATTTAGGGTTTAAGCTTGAGGGTTTGGGGTTTGAGGTTTAGGATTTAGAGTTCAAGGTTTAGGGTTTAGGGTTTAGAGTTTAAGGTTTAGGGTTTAGAGTTTAAGGTTTAGGATTTAGAGTTTAAGGTTTAGGTTTTAGAGTTTAAGGTCTAGGGTTTAGAGTTTAAGGTGTAGGGTTTAGGGTTTAAGGTTTAGGGTTTAGAGTTTAAGGTGTAGGGTTCAGGGTTTAAGGTTTAGGGTCTAGGCTTTAAGGTTTAGAGCTTCGGGCAAAATCCTACACAACCACTGTATGGGCCTGGGGATCAAAGGGATTCTAAAAGATCTATATAAGAGGCTGAAGGAGGTCTGGGCTTAGGGGGAAAACCAGTGGTACCTTGGACCGCAATTACAATGTGGCCTGCCTTGTTCGATGCGTACCCGCCCCCCCCCCCCGCCCCCCCCGCAACAATTTGGGCTGACCTTCGTCACAGGGTTTAGAGTGTTTTTTCTGCTGCCTGGGTGCTAGGGTTACTTGACATTAAACAGGTACCCCAAAACGATAGCTTGATCTCGAGTAAGCCCCAAAACTTGACATCAAAGAAGCTAGCCGCAAGAGGCAATGCCACATTGCAGGGAATCTACCCAGACCCCCTAAAGGATCCAAAAAATGTAGCCCTCAAAAATGCGTCCGGTACTACATTGAGGAACCTAGGGTGTTATCAAGGGGTTCCGTTTTTGGATCGTTTACCCTAGTTTGGAGTACACTCCAGAAAACAGTATAGACATTTTAGGTACCCCGGAACCAAACAAGTATATATTGAAGTGTAGTACTCCAATATTGGGTTCAGAGGGTCTGGGTAGGATGGAAACCATCTTCGGCATTCAGGAAAACACGCATGCCAATCTTAATGAAGCTTCACCTTCCTTGTGTCGCCTTCGCGAAAACATGTTTAGGGTTTAGGGTTTAGTGATTGTAGTTGACCTACAAAGACAGCTGATTCAGCATGGCAAAACTGCCCAATCCATGATCCAGGGGTTTAGGGTGGAAACATCAAGTGGGACTCAAAGAACAGCACAATGCCTATATCCCTGCTCTTGATTTGCTTTTCTCTAAGATGTATCCTGCCCTATCCAACAGAGACCCCAAGAAGCGACCAATAATTTTGACAGAACTGTCCGCGTGAGCCCTGAGCAGTCCAGCAGGACACTCTCATGACTCTCATGTAGTCCTGGTTCAAGGCCACGGACCCTCCAAGAAGTCCAACTGACCAAAATTCCTACTCAAGCACCTCCTCGGCAAAGCGCGGAAGGCGGAGGCTTACATTGTGTTAGCAGGAATCCACACCCAATGCTTCCTACGACACCCTCAACCCCACCACACCCTTCCAACAATGGGTTGCCTTATGCTACGGAGCGGAGAAGGGCCCGTCCCGAATCCAACACTCCAGAACCGTGAGCCAATTCCAACCCAAAGCGTACAGCGGTTGAGAGTTTAGGGCCTGAGCCTTGAAACTTATAAGCCCAAAATTTGAGCTTTACACCCAGGACCGAAGCCCTGGAATCTCCACGGGCTTGGGATCCAAGAGTCCTGGGAATGGATTGGGATGAGGAAGATCCGCCAACCCACCTCAACCTGACGACATTGAGGATAAGCTTAGGCTTCACGGTTCAGAGTTTGGGGCTTAGGGTTTACCTGTAACCTACATAGGTACAGTTCAACAATCTCGTCCCACCAAAAATGTGGGGGGTTTGGGGTGGTCATTAGCCTTAGTGTGGAAAATTCAGGCCAGGGGTTTGCAGCTGTTGTTTGCAGCTTTGGTTAGTTTGGGCTTAGTTGAGGTTTGAGGGCTCAGGATCGAGTATTTTCACACTGGAAGACAAAAAGTAAAATTTGCGCCTATCAGCACCTTCAAGTTACACCCTAAACCCTAAACCAGGAAGGTTGCTACAGTGCAAGGGAAGCTTCAGGGACATCCCTTCTTCTCTCAACAGGTTTTAGGGTTTAGGGTTTCAACGTTTCCAATGAACTCCGGCAATTGGTGTTCCCAAACTGTTTTGGGATGCAGCAGCTGCTCGAAGGAGCAGCTGCGGCTTATGGGAGTACCATTCTAAAGGGTCCCAGTGGTAAGGACTCCAATGTTTTGAGGTCTGTGTAGAGAGAGAGAGAGCTGAACAAGAGGCCCTGATCATCTCAAGTCTTCCCATATCTTGACCCCGCATGGGACACATACCGTAATCATTGTAACGGAGGAAGTTTTCCACTCGCCAGATCATCCCCAAAAAAACCCTCAGCCGCTTCATTTCCGTGACATCCCTTCTCCCCCGGCCCGCCTCATCCCAGTCTGCAGCAAAGCCCACGAACCGTGGTTTGCGTAGCCGGGGCGGGTTGAAGGGATAGTCCCTCCTGATTTAGGGTTTAGGGTTCCTGCTTTAGGGTCTAGGGTTTAGGGGTTCAGGATTTAGGGTCTGGGGTTAAGAGCTGCTTTTTCCAGAGTCCCCCCTGATTTCACTTACCTTAAAGGGGGTGATATGGGGATTATATAGGGGACTATCATAGGGTTTGTTAAGGGAGATACTAGGATTTAGACTATAGCTCTAGTGGTCAGGGATGAAGGTTGTGAGATTAGGAACTAGAATTCAGGGATTAGGATTTAGCCCTTGCGGTTTAAGGTTTAGGGCTTCAGATTCAGGATTTAAGGACTAGGGGCTAGGATTTAGGGTTTTGGGGTTTAGGATTTAGGGTTTAGGATTTAGGGTTTAGGCTTTAGGGGTTAGGATTTAGGGACGAGGACTGAGTATGTAGGGTTTAGGGATGTAAGGTCTAGGGCTTAGCCGATTTCGCGTCCACGGGGTTGAAGCTCTATGCTTTGGGTCTAGATTTTCTTACTGGTTCTTAGCGCCTTTTGAGAAACACCCCACAAGCCGAAACAAAGCGTGATTAAAATGATGTTCCTAATGAACGAAAACGCCGTTCCCTGCAAACAACACCACCTTCTAACCATACATAGTCCCTATTTACCTATTATTCTGTTCTTGGTATTTTCACTACGTACTGTTGTGGCGGTGTTTTTTTTGGGGGAAGGAGGGGGGGGGAGGGGGGGGAGGGAGGGGATTTGAACGGTAGGACTGAGGGCATCAGCACTTGCAGCAACACCTCTTTCATTTTTCTTGGCCATGCAGCCAGTGCTCAGCTCAGGAGGATTACTACGCCCCCAAAGTCCTGACTTACTGTTAGTAGGAAGGAATAGGCAGGAATGTGTATGAAGTATGAGGTCCCTGTTCCGGAGTACCTAGGGGTCATACTATAGAGAAACTCCGATGTACTGTTGTTTCATTCTGCTTTGTCATCACCAGGAACCTTTTACGAATCTGTATTGCAGCCCGTGCTGCTCAAAATGTCATGAATTATGACATGACGCAGACACCGACCATGCTTACAGTCGTTGCGCCGACAGCGCCGGCGGTAACCTCTGTCAAGGTTAAGGTCAATCATTAGCAGCTATTGTGACAAGGATGCCGCGAACCAGTATTAAAAAATGACGCACTGACGCACCACGTCATGGCCTAGCTAATATAACTGCCTCTTCAAGCCAAACAAACTCCCAACAAGTTGGATCCTACTTGCCTCGGGCTATGTGGAATCCCTACATAAACCCTAAACCCAGGACCCTAAATCCTAAACCCTAAGCCTATCAGGCTCAAAATAGCCCAAAAGCATGGTCTTTGGGCCGAAAAGCCTGCAAATATGAGTCCTTAGAGCCTTAGGGTAAATGGAAGCCCTAAATCCTTAACTGGTTTCATCTGGGCTCGGGTAGCTGAAGTCGTAGACCAACTTAGCTTCGGCCAGCGCGCCAATTTTGGGTGATAGCTCAGCCTCTTCCAGGGACTGCGGGTGGGATTGGCAAGGCGGTTGAACAAGGACCCTGCCCTAAGGCTCCTAGGGCTATTTGGGGCTTTCTGGGGGAAGGTTTGGGCTTTGGGGGTTTACCCTAAATCCCTAGACCTTAAGCCTAGTATCACGGGTTCTCTTACCAACCCCCCTCCCTAAATTCCCACTTCATTAACCTGATTAAAACCTTATCATCCTTATAAACCCTCAAGGGGGGCACCTAGGGGGGATAGTACAGGAGGAGGTGGTAGGGGAACCCATACTAACAGGGCATGAGGAAAGGATTCCTATCGTAATCCTCTACTTCAAGGGTCATGGGGACTTACTAAGTAAGGTAAGAAATAAAGGGCATCATTGGGATTATATGGGTTATAGGGCCTACTAACCTACTTACTCAGACCCCCTGACCCTCCAAGTATAGTCCTTATCCATGGCCCTTGCTAACTGCCAGGCAAGTAAGAGGGTCTTTGCTGTTGGGATTCTTTGCCGCTTGCTAAACTCATGGTATTCCCCTTAATCACCCCTATACTACTCCTTTTCTCACTCCCGTATACAACCCCGTGGAGATTCAGGCTAATGCATTACAGCTCAGGACTCAAGCCCGGAAGGCCTCCCAAACGAACCAATCATCACTGGGAGCCACCTTCCTCCAGGGAGACAATAATTTCCTGGCTCTTAGTAGGGAATAAGGGAATAAAAAATCGTATATAACCCTTACATAATGTATTCCCTAGAACAAGTGAGTTAGGGGTTCAGGTCTGATAGTTCTAGAAGCCGAAGGATAGGAGTTCCGAAAGGTACAGAACAGGATTCGGGGAAGCCTAGGCTACGCGCAGAAGGATTCAGCAGCATTTCGCGAGTTGACCATGACTGTAACCTACACGAGGATTAAGAGATAGCAATGGCACAAGGATATAACCCTAAACCCTAAACCAGGATGTGTACAGCCCTTTCAGCCTCTTAGGCTTTTGCAAACTTCAGATTTTGGTTTGTATGGGCCTTTGTTGCTGTATGGTACCTAAAACCGGTTCCAGGCATTCCCCGTACCGGTGAACCCCCTGCACCCCTAGGCTTCACGGACATGCAACCGAGTTGGAGCCAAGGGTATCTCTTAGGTGGAACCCACCCAGTAACAGTGACTATAAAGGATATTAGGGCCCCCTCATATTCTCATTACTGTTATGGGGTTGGGAATCTACCTAAGGATGCAGTAGCTCTTTAAGGGCCTCAGTGCCGACCCCAGCATGCAGTGGAGATGGAGATTACGTGAATCTAGCCTGAACTCGAAATCACAAGCCGCCAAGACTGGGCTGCTGTTACCACAATATGTGTATGGTATACAGTAAATCATGAGGTTTCTGTATAATAGCTTAGGTTAAGTTCCTTAACAGCAAACCAGAAGAAGGCCCTACACAGTAAACCGCGCTGGGTCCAGTGACGTTGCTCTCCCTGAATGATGGCCAGATTCTTTTCGCCCATCTTCCTTGCTGGCCAGAGCAGGAGGGAAACAGGTGCGCCGAGTTGCTGTAGCAATCGCAAAAAATGTTGCACTAGCACGGCAAAGTGCACTGGCCGTCGAAACAAAACACCTGGCCCCTAATGAAAAAGTTCATATATCGCGCGATTCTATCAAGGAACATTAATTAATCAGCTCAAGGGCAGGGGGGCCATTACTGTTAGGCGAAGAGATTCAAAAAGCGAGCTCGGAATCTCTGAAACTCTGAGCGTTCTTTAGCTCAACCTCCTTTTTTCCATTCAACATGGCGCTCCTCAACCCTAAACCCGAAACGTCGTGGCGGTGGTCAAGGGCACTTTGTATTTCTGGAAGCTCAAAGCGAGGAACAGTGGTCCTCGTGGGGAGCCGGGCATGTATGAAGAACATGAGGAAATTGCATAGCCACTTTGGGGGATCTTTACGGAAACTTTCATCTCCTTGCTAGATAGGCATATTGCGAAACACGAGAAATGCATGGCAATTACTATAGTCAGATAGGTCATAATAATGCTGGTTATAACTGGAATGCTGTCCTAACGAGTACCCTTGAAACCTGGTTCTGGATAGCAAAGCCGTTGCCATTGCAACAGTGGTCCGCAGCACATGTTGGTTCCTAATTACTGTCGGCATCAAACAGGGACGCCCGGCCCGTGCCTACCGTCTGAAGACGTCAGACCTAGATATGTTTCGCACAAAGAACATAAACGACAAATAAAGGGTCATCAATACTTGACTTTCTGAAAAGTGCGAGAACCTTTTCGGGTCCCAATAAAGAGGACGGTGGTATGCTGGTGGCATTAAAAAAGGCTGTCATGTTTGGAAACCCCGACTTGAAGTTTCCGCATCAATAAAGGAACAGAGGTACATGTAAATATAAAGCGTCCGACTAGCTCATGTACTTAGCTGAAAAAACCGGCGACCGGCAAGAACAATAGAGCAAAGAAAAGAAACCCGTATGAATCAGACACACCACAAGGGTCTGCCGGAGCAGGAAAAATCAGAAGGTCCAAAAACTCCTTCTTCAGCAAACTCTGACCCTAAAGACCCAAGAGCCCATTGAAGGTAACTTTTGTTGGATCCCCGAGGCTATGCAAGACTAAGAACACTAATTCCCCAAACCCTACACCGCTAAACCCTTGAACCCTTCACCCTAGGCCCTCTTTAGAGAGCAAGCTTTTCTTGAGCAACCAAGGAGCGCAGCATCCTCGCCGTCGCACCATGACTGCCACTCTTTCCGCAATCTCTTTTGTGCCATGGGCCCGGCAGGCGATGGAAGGCGTGAGATTTGCTACCCTAAGCCGTAAAGCTTCAACCCTAAACCCTAAACCCCAATAAGAGTTGGGACCTGCTTGTCCATCATCCCACGAAAATTCAAAGTTTTTTAGGTCTTAGGGGACTCTTGCTCAACAAGGATTCTGTTGTACTAGGTCTTTCCAGAAAAACTAGTTTTTGTGTTGTTTAACTTTGGTTTTCTAGATGTCAGGATAACTATAGCCCACGATGCCTGAATACACCTTCAAAGCCTCATTCTAATCGCGGGGGAATGGCTCGGTCAGTGGCACGGTTTGTTTTGTGATGTGTGTAGAGCTTCGGGTTAAATGGGGTGTAGCGCTTATGCGTAGCATGAGGGCACTCATTGCTTGGGAGAACACTCAGGCTGGTCGGCCTGAACTATGACCCATGCCCCCGAGACTTGCCACTGTAGATTACATTCATGGTTGACAAGAGGAATGCCGAATAGAAGCTTTAGATGAGGATGCTGAAGGGCTATGTAGATATGGTTGCCGAAGAAACCCATCACAAAACTCCATAGATGGGGGTCCCAGAAAACTGCGCTCTTTTAAGGAATTCAAAGTTCAGTTTCGATTATAGGGGTAGATAGTAAATACTACAGTGTCCTTCATATAGTAACTTGATTATTCAGGAGCTATCCTGACATGGACTTTCATGTAGAACCTAATATAGCGGCTGATTTGTCAGCCGCTAACTCGGTTTCCCGAGCGAGCAAAGTCCTAGTAGGTCTTCCCCGCGATCATCATTTCTGCTAAACTCGTCTCCATATTGGGGCTTGGATTATATTTCTAGAACTTATGATGGCCCATCCGAGGCGTTGGGCGCCATATCATAAAGCTCCCTACGCCGATTGCACTGAACTTTTACACCTGAAGCCCTAGACTGCCAAACCCGAGACCCCGAAGCACCCCTAAACTCAACCCCCCTCAACCCTAAACTTTAAACACTAAGCCCTATGTCTGATGGCCGGACACTCCTTGGAACGCCAACCTAGCACTGCCGAACTTCTTCGCTTCCGCAAAGATGCGAGGGGTCAGAATGGCTTCACCAGGTTCCAGGGGTTTATAAATTAGTTTTCTTGGGGAATTTAGGGCTTGAGGACTAAAAGGTTTAAACTTGTTAAGCCCCGGAATCTACCTTCATATTTATTGAGGTCGTAATAAGGAGCTCGGAGTCTGACAGTCCATCCTTTTAGGGTTTAAGAGTGGTACGATTTGGGTTTGCGTCACTGTTTCAGGCTATATGGTAGCATCGTGCGACTTGAAGCCATGGACCAACCAATTTCCCATTTCTCTTCCCTATCACACCCCTACCTCTGCACAGAATACAAACTTTTCAACTACAACACGTGTGTTTGACCAACACAAACTTGAGAAGAACACAGACAACGTCTGATTGGTCCTGACAAGGAAGCATGCTCCAAATCAGAACCCACCAGGCGCCAAAAACAATGCATTGGGAGTTGGGCTTCAAGTTAAGGATCCTTCGTGCTTTCGTGCGATTCATTGCTAATCTCGCGTGATTCATCCATGTCTGAGCAGGCCTCCCGGTTGGACCCGGGCGCTCTACTCCTACTCAATGATCAATAAACATACACACACCTATGTATATATGCACATGCTTCAGTTTTCTCACCCCACTTATAACGAGTACCAATCTGGGGCACCCCAATGCGCGACCTCAGATGAAGTAAACAAGCTTGGGCAAACAAGTTGCCGGTGACTAGTTGGACTGTAGACGCGAAGGATATGTGGGAGAGACATGGGGATTATGGAGCTCTACTTTGAGAAGTCTGGAGGGGTTACTTCAAAACTTCCCTATATGAGCCAGTGTCTAAATTCTTAGTATCCCCATTAATAACCCTTGCAGTAGTCCCCTATATAATCCCCTATATAACCCCCTTTAAGGAGCTTAGACTATAGCTCATATGAGCAGAATTGAGGCCATTGTTGTAATGCCTGACTCAGTTGTGTGATCGCGTGACAAAGACCGTACGTAGCCGCGGCAGCCCGTCAAATGATCGTGCCATCAGAACGGCAGCTGCCCCGTCGGGTCCACCAGTGGATCCCGGCGAAATCCCTTGCAGCTGGGTGGCTCCTGCAGTTTGGGGTTGGGGTTCGGGTTCGAGTCTCTACGCATTTAAGCTTGGGGCCATTGGGCTTTTGCTAGACCATGGTTTGCATGCGTCTGCCGACATGCATTCCACAAGCCTCCAAGAGTGAGAATATGGCAGGGGTATGCTTTAGGAGCACCCCCCACCCTGTAATAGTGGCATAATAGGAATACAAGAGGACCCTAATATAATCCCTATTATCCCTTATAGCCACTATTACTGGGTTGGGGGGGTCCACCTAAGGTATGCTCCTGCTTGTTTGTCATCGCTCCATCAGATCAGGGTGGCATAGTTCTACCTCTTCGAGGACCGCTTCTACTGCTCTGTGAAGAGAAGATGGGCCGAGGTGCGCAAAACACGAAGGATTTGCATATCTACCTTCACCCCTATTAATCTAACTACAAACCTAAAACCCTGCAGAAATACTCTGCCAAACCCTAGCTTGTTAGGGGCCTACTTGGAGGGTCATGGGGACTTAGTAAGTAGATCAATAATATAATGGAAAAGAAAATGGAAACTACTAAACCCTAAACCCTAAACCCTGAACCCTAAACCCTAAACCCTAGCTCCTTCCAGTCAAAGTCAAAGGCCTCGCTGCTGGACGACATGTACCACTCCTACGAACGCACATGTAGCTGGACTTACTGGTTCTTAAAAGGGTTTTATAGAAATTATAAGGTATATGTTGGGGTATTTTGGGTTTATATAGGGGTTATATTAGGGTATATAGTAGGGGAATAAGGGAATACAATCCCTGTATATATATTCACGTATTATATGGAATACAAGCCCTATATCCCTGTATAATCCCTATCTAGTATATTCCCGTATTCCCTATACTATCCGTTTATTACTCTATATTATACCCTTATATTAACTACTAAGAACCAGTAGGTGGAGGGAGAACGGGTCAGGGCTTCCGGGTTCTAAGCTTGGAAGTATGGGCTCCTGATACTAGTATGCCTAAACCACAAACCTAAACCTTAAAACATACCAGTGTGGGACCATCGCCCTGCTAGGGGGGCAGAAAGGGCACTTGAGGGTGTAAATGCTTCACTTTTTCACTTTAGGGCCCACGATCGGGGTGTAAATGCTAGCCATGTGAGCTATAGTTTAAACTCCTAGTATCCCCCTTGAGAAATGGAGAATCAAATGGAAAAGAACATGAAAAAACGAACTGGAAACTGGCATTATACAGGGGATTATAGGGGTTCTAGTCTAAACTTCTAGTATCCCCTTATTAGTAGTCCCCTATATACTCCCTTATATAACCTCCCTTTAAGGACTTTAGACTACGGCTCATGTGGGGGCCATAGGGTTAACCTTGGAGGGATCACGGTGTTGACTGCTTATTAGAGTAGAGGGCCTTCCATGTAGCTTCATAGGATTTAGGGCTGGGCTGCCGGCAAATCTGGGGTTGACTTGACGAACGGGTTGTCCTAAACATCTCAATCGTGAGCCCGGGGTCGTTGATGGTATGCACCTAGGTCAGAACCTCGAGTTTCGAAGTCATTGTACTGCTTTCGCTTGCATGGTCTGGGGATTAATTGATGACATACTTGACTCTTAAACCCTAAACCCCTAAACCCTAAACCCCAAACCCTATGCGGGGAGGGAGTGAGCATCCCAATGCAAATCCATATGGTGGCCTCATCGAACCTCCGATACCCGTGACTGAGACTGAGAGGCGAGCATCGCACGTCAGCAATATTCTTCTATTGGGATAATGGAAATAAAGCGGAAACTACTATTTAGGTTTTAGGGTTTAGGGCCGGCCCCCAACAGAAAACGGGGTACCCTGAGTAGCAAGAACGTGTGGTAACCCCAGCCTTAATAAAATGGGGCCCTATAGGAGTAATGTGATGATCGCGCGGTCCGACTGTTGCTGCTTGGGATTTTTTTTTAAAAAAAAAGCTTAACCATGAAACCTGAGCCTAAACCTGAGCCTGAAAGCCCATGTCCTTGTATTCGGCAATGCTCCGTTCGACCTGCAGCGCATCTTAAACTGTAGTCACACATGGAACTACCCAAAATAACGCACGGCTTGAAGCAAGGCCTCCAGCCCTGAAAAAAACCTATCAAGCAGCCCAAGTGCAAAAAAACAATCTCAACAAAAGCAAGCTCTTTGCGAAGGTTAGAGGGGGATGCGCCTACAATTTGACTACTGATGCCGAGGAGCGAGCGGGAAGGGCACAAAGGACTTAGGGTTCAGGGTTTAGGGTTTAGGGACTACTCTGGGGGAGTATAGGATGTCTGGCTCTTGTTTGAGGCCTCTAAACTGGCCACCTAACATATACCACAAACATTCCGAAGGAACTTTTTATACACCCGCCAAACACCAGGATAAAGCCCTTCTTCATATACCACACCCTAAGCCCTAAATAAGACACTAGTTTCGATTTTCCATCTGTCTCTATGGGGCTTGTTCAGTATTCCGTTTCCCGCAAGCAGGTGTTTTGTGTACCCTTTTGAGGCCCTCGCTGCCCTTTCGCGAACACCATAAATCCGACCATCTGCTCAGTGCGCCTGCTTATCAATCAAAACCTCATACCCACATTTTCTTTTACATGATAACAAAACTTGCTTAGCGGCCTTCATTGCGTGGGATGAGTTCGACAACAGCTAACCGCTTCCCCCTAATATTCAACCATGTAAATTAAACCATGTAGAATATGTGTTCCCCAGAATTCCAAAATCCCCGCGACTATTCTTAAAAAGAGCCAAGACCAAATCAAAATACGGCTCGGATCCTCTGAATTACGGGGAGGGTCCCAAGCATGCATCTTGAGGATCAGTTGATTTCCTAGATTTTGAGTAGCTGTGAATTCATGGTTTTCATAAAGGAATTATGTAAAATCTGCATGCGATTTCAATCGGGTATATTGCGATGATACATCGTGTCTAATTGGGTTTTGACTCTAATCAGACTCTTATACATCAGATTTCGATTAGAAATTGGATTAGGTTTAAATAGCTGTCAGTTTGCGTCTTAAGACGGATTTGGAACAGGTTGTATTTGGATGTTAGGTTGGTTTCACCGGCTTTTAACTTAGTTGATTTTATTACGATGATTAGATTTCACTGGCTTTTTAGTCTGTTTACTAAAGTTGTATTCGATTTTCATTAGACTTCAGTAGGACCCTATTCTACACCTACCCAAATGCTTGGGTGCTGCGTTGAATACACTCCCACCCCCCCACCCCCCAACCCCCCCCCCGCCCACCCCCCCCAAAAAAAAGTTGAATACATACCGGCTGGTGTACATACAAACGGGTGTGCCTTTAACAGAGCTGGTGGCATGCCCCCGCCTGCCGAACCTCAACGCCTTAATGCTGAAAAATACTACTTTGAAACTGCCTGGCCTTAGTATACTACAGTACCATAATTCCCAAAGTATAAGGTACTCAGGACCATGCAGGATTTCTAGTATCCACCGCATTCACTCACAAGCCTCACCATTATCAATATGTAGAAGTACGTAGGGAGTGCATATTGAACTCCCCCGAAAAAAAGAAAAAAACATCAAGTAATACTGGCCTTAGCCAACAGGTCCTCTCCCTCCTTCGGGCGGGACCTTAGCACGCATGTGGCTGTAAAGCTCTTTAGGTTTTAGTCCTCCTAGACCCTAAACCCTAAAACGCAGTCCCCCAGGCCAACATGGAATCAACAAATGGGTAAGGATAGTGCAGAGGGTATACGAGGCTCTCTGGGGATGTATAGAGTTAAGGGTTTTGCATACACGCACAAATACAAATGTATATATATATATATATATATTCATTTATACGCTCCCCAAACAGACAGAGCCCCGTTGAAAAGCGGCAGGAATCCGAGCTGCTGATACCTCAACCTTCCTGATTCAAAGAGCTAAACCCTAAACCCTAAACCATTGTTTGGGCCAGAGTCTGCAATCAAACGCTACTCTCAGAGTTCACTCTGTGGTACAAAACCCTGGAAATATGGGAATATACTGGTGTTCTATTGGGATAATGGAAAAGAAAATCGAAACTACTATATCATGATATTGGAAGATAAGTAAAGGAACAAAAACCTGACAAAATGCAGAGGTTTTTCCTTATCAGGAGCTCAGTTTAAAACGTTCAGCCATAATTTGACATCATGAGACTCTAAAGACCGTGTACAGTTTAAACCTTGAAGCCTAAAAATCTTGAATATCTAGCTCCCCTTAAAATGAGAATGGGAGTGCTGGCCCTGAGGGATGATTTGCTTAGGAATCATTAGGGATTAAAGGCTGAAGCGCTGCTTCCGGAGCTACAACTTGCGTGAGACGATCATGTTAGTCTAGTTTATGAAATTCAGGAAGCCCCCTAGAGCAATAGAAAAGTCTCTGCAGTCCTTAGTTTCAAACGTGTCTGCAAGGGCTCGATTAGTTTCACTCTCGCTCTTATGCTACATCCTTCTTGCAAGCATCTGGGCTTTTCATGATTTTTTTTATGGGGCGGCGAATCTGCATAGGCCCCCTTTTGGGGTTCCATGCTCATAGCTTCTGGGAGTGCAAACCCACGTGTGTTCAAGCTACCTACGACGCACGAAGAATTCCGAAACATCATGAGGCCCCGCATGGTGTCTTCCATGCAACAAAGATGTTTGGTACAGTCCCCCCACCCTGCAACAGTTTCTATTAGAGGTCATATTCAGGGCTATATTATTATATTATCAATCTTATCCAACTGTTGCAAGGCCGGGGCAGTACCCAACAAAGATGTGATTGCCTTCAGCAAAGGTGGCACCCTGATGGCTACCCTACGGACTCAGGGATATAATGTGTATGTGTATTACAAGGTGTAGCGCTCCCCTCTTTAAGAGTAGATCGGGAAAATCTTGGTAATCTTGCATTTCAATGCAAGTGAGGGGATTCCTGCTGCACATGATACAGGAGCACACCCTTAACCAAATCCTGTGTCCCTTGAGATTCCCATCTCCCGCGGTAGGGATGGAAGTGTTTAGGGTTTAGGTATAAGTCTAACTAGAAGAGACTATGACTCGACATCCGGGCCGCAAAGCCTATGGTGGGGAGTGATGTCTTGCTGCAGGGCTGCCAGAGGAAATTACGCAGCAACATCATGTGAGGGTTTCCAAACAGACAGGTCCGTTTTGGAGTCCTTGTAAGACGGATCATAGTCAGTTGTCCCGCTGATGAATAATCCCCTCCCCCTAATATTAAAAGCTCCTGCCGACCCGCTAATTGTTGAATATTCCCAACATATTATAATATACCACAATGTGAATAATGAAAATCACGGGGTGTTTTAATAGGGGCACGTGATTGCTAATCCCAGAACAACTCGGGGATCCTTAATTTTGCATATTCTCGGGTTTCCCAAAATCAGGGGTACCATTTTTGGGGGGGAGTCCCAGTAACAAGGGCTATAGTATATCAGGGTCCCCCTGTTTTGGGGAACTATCAAATTTGCGTTGGAAATCCATAGGCTGTAATCCACCCCCGTAAAATTAAACCCCCCGCCCGCCTGATACTAAATACTCTTCATTGCGGTATATTATAATCTTCTGGGGGTATATAGTATAGGAGGGGCCCTAAAATCTGAACCCTAAGGATTTGGGGCGTTAGGGTTCTTGCAGCGTTCGAGGGGCTGGACCCAGTCTGCCCCGAGCACGGCTGCAGCCACGGGATGCAAATCGTAGGCACAGCGGAAATGACCAGAATCCTGGAGCTTCATAGGTTTAGGGTTTAAGGTTTAGGGTTTAGGGCTAATAGCAATCTAAAATAGGTGTATTCATATTAATAACCGTAAAAGTAGTAATGATGAGTTTGCATGGGTTTGCAACTGATACGGCCAGGCATGGATTAAGGGTGTAGGGATAGGTTGGAGCAGGGATTTGCGGATCGCTACGATCGGCGTTATGCATGCTTCTTTCTATTCCTGCTCATGCCGCCATTTTTGCTGGCTTCCACTAGGTCCATGACAACCGATTTCTGACTCATTCATGCTACAATGAAAGCAGCACCATGCCCGCCCCCAAGCAAACTTGATCCTCACGGAGCCCCCACTTCCATAGGAAAGTAGTACCTGGAATTGTCATTACTCATTACTCTAGCACAATTCCATCGAGCAGTGGCGAGCTCCTTGCAGATCCATCAAATCCCCCCTTGCTATCCCCTGCCCGCAGGTGCAAGGATAATTCGGGTAGGTTTGGGGGCAAGTTCAACATCGATGTTCTGGCTGTAGAAGCGGGCTTCGGGAAATGCATTCTGGGAGTTGTCTTCAAACCTGCCCCTGCTATCCTGCACGCAGGCACAGCGATAACTGGAGACATGATGCAGCGCTGCCTGTGTAGTGGTCCCCCGCTCGGGGGTTCAAGGCAGTTATCACCTAATCATAACTGTGCCTAACACCCAGTTGTAAATAACCTGAGTCCTTAACATGGTCATTCCTTGATCTATATACCCTGCATAAACCTTACAAAATCCAAACATAACCTCTGAATACCTCTGATATATTGGGGTATAATTACCCTGACCCCTCCCCGTAGGCTTGCATCAAGTGAGTAGCGTTTTTTGGTGGTTACACCCAGTAAGGTTATATTCCTTATATAAAATACTATACCCCAAAAGGAGGATATAATCTTACTCTATATGGGGGAACCATAGTATCCCCAAAGAAAATACTACTCAAGTGTGCTTGGAAGCCACCAGCTCCTACGAGCTGCAGCTTAGCGTGAAGTGCTGTGGTTGTCCCGGGCAACTGGATCGTATACCCATTTCCCTAAGTACTACCAAGAACAAAACCTTAAACCCTAACTTTAAATACCCTAAACCCTAAACCCTAAAACCCTAACTTTAAATAAGCAATACCCCAAAATAGTCCCACTATGTTGCACCTGAGCCCTGAGTTCCTCATCCTGAAGCCCTAGAACCTGAAAACCCTTAGTCCTGAATGCCTAACCCTTGAAGGCCTAATCCAATACCTAAACCTAAACCCAAAGGCCTGAACCTAGATTCCGAAACTCTGGATCCGTAAGCCTTTAAGCCTAAACTCCCTAGACCCAAAACCCCCTAAAGCCTAAATCCCTGAACCTGAAAGACCCTTAATCCCTTATATCCCTCCCCCCTAAGACGCCATTGCCAATCCCTAATCCCTAAACCCTAAACCCCAAACCCTGAACCCTAAACCCTAAACCCTAAACTGTGGCCTCCAGCGAATGCGCGTGGGGCAGGCCATCCAAGGCCAGGTCGGGCGTCCGCGCGTGCAGTATGACGCCACCTTCTGCCTGGCTCAGGGATTTACGGTTTGGGGTTTAGGGTTTAGGGTTTAGGGGTACCATTTTGGGGGTCCCTATAATATGGACTATAGTATAATTAGGGGTAGCATTTTGGGGTCCCTATAGTAAGGACTATAGTATTTTAGGGTCTATATTGGGGTCCCCTTATTTTGGGAAACTACCATTTACGGTTTAGGGTTCCAAGCTCAGGATTTGGTCAAGCGACTAAGAATTCATACCTAGACCCCCAAAGTATATAGAATAAAAGCCATTTGGACAATTTTAGAGGGTTTTGGGACATTATTTTAACCACTTTTGGGGCGTGGGTAAGGATGAAAAAAATAAGTCTGGTAATATAGAGGCTGCACAAGGATTATATAAGGCTTTAAAGGGCTTCCATGTGGATTTTACTGGGTTTCCACTGGATTCATATGAGTCATAACTGGATTGTATAAGCCTGAACACAGGGATATTACCCCAAAAATGGAGAATCACATGTTAAAGACCATGGAACATTAAATGGAAAGTGGGTTCTGCTAGGGCGGATTGATACCACCATGATATTCGTAGTTATTTAAGCCTTGCTGTGCCAATCTGAATCATGGGCTCTCTCGCCGCACACACTCAAAGTCGCAGATAGGAAGCGGATTAGGAGCAAGTTTTAACTACAGCTACAGGTTGCAATGACTGTAAGTAAGTGAAGGGATAGCCCTTGGGAAGTCAACCCTAGATTTTCCGCCGCAACCGCACAACAAAATGTATGGCTTGCATATCCCTGTATATATTGCATCCTCTATGTCTTCATATGGAGACAAAGGCCTGCAAGCATACATGTAGCCTCATTGGCCTTTAAAGCCCGTTCGATTTCTGTGTCCCTGTGATTCTCCATTCTTGGGGTCACTAAAACCCCCCTACTACCTATGATAACTCCTACATATCATCCCCTAACCCTACTACCTATGACAATTTCTACATATCATCCCCTAACTATTCCTCATAATCGCCTACACCCTAAACCCTATACCCTAAACCCCAGACCCTATACCCTAAACCCTAAACCCCTAGACCCTAAAGTCTAAAACCTTTAGAGGCTTTGATTGAATTGCGCCGATCTTCTTCAGTCCACTGGCTTATTCATAGCGCCGGGGATGGCTGC
>CAJNIZ010043029.1:47080-59205 GCA_905231905.1 Symbiodinium pilosum
CCCCCCCCCCCCCCCCTGTCTCCCCCCCAAAGGTCTGGGAAGCCATGGTCCCCAACCGCCTGCAGCGCGCCAGCAGCCGCGGCAAAGCCGCCGCCGCCTCCGAGGATGAGAACCTAGGCGACAGGGCTTAAGGTTAAGAACTTAGGGTTTAGAGCTTAGGGTTCAGGTCTTAGGGTTTGAGGCTTAGGGTTTAGAGTTTAGGGGGTCTTAGGGTTCAGGATTTGGGGTTTAGGTTTGAGGGCTTAGGGGTTAGGGGCTTTGGGGTTGGCGACTGTTTCTATGGGACCTTTTCTCCATAGTTATGCCCTAGTTTTCAGGGTTTGGGCTTGGGTTTTGAGGCTTGGGTTTAGGGTCTTGGGCTGAGGGTGAAGTCAATAAGCGGGGAGATATACAGGAAAGGAATATGTAGAGATGTGTGGTGCGGCGTATGTTTGAGTAAGAGTATGTAGGGATTCTTGACGAAGGCAGTTTCGGGGACTTCAAACATGCACAGAAGGAGATATATTGAGAAATGTAGGCATACTGTCGACACTGAAATTTCTGCATACTTGCATAGCTCTTAATACCTGACACCTTGCAAGTTAGCATTCGAGCAAATGATGCAAATTCTTCATTTTAATCTCACGGTAGGGACTTGACCCACATGTATAAATCCTGCCGAAGGAACAGAAGAATAAGAAGACACACAACTCCAATGTTCCCGGGCGCTAGGACACTCCTCTGGCATAGGGTTATGAAACAACCCCGTTTGGGATTAAGGTTCAGGGCTCCCTGAAACGAATGACCCGACCCTACCCCTAAAACCCTAATGAGGAAGCCAGACAGGCCTGAAACCCCTCACATAGAACCAAGCTTCGATCTAGCTATTTCACATTAAGAATAGCGTGCTTGGAGGGTCAGGGGGGCTTAGTAAGTATGTTAATCAACCCTATAAGTCATATAATAGCCCCTGCGTTAGCCATCATTAACCTACTTAGTAAGTCCCCATGACCCTCCAGGTAGTTTCCCGTTTCTTGCCTATATAACCCTACACAAGCCTAGTATATCCAAAACTTGATATTTTAAGAATCCTTGGTTCGCTGCAACCCTAAACCCTAGACCCAGAGCCCACCTGGCCTAAACACACTCTAGGTTAGGCTAGGCGTCCACCCACTTATGCTGAGCACAAGGGATTATGGCAATCATGCTAGGCGCCTAAACATAGCACCAAATCCCAAGTCCCGGGGTTAAGGTGGGGTTCGACTCTGGCGTTTAGAGTAGCTTATCGCAATTTCGGTGTGGGTTAGGTCGATTTAAGGTTTCGGGTTAAGGGTGGACGGAAAATCTCAAACCCAACGGGTAGTTCGTCGAAGGGTTCGTACTTTTGAAGCTACGAGAGAGTAAAACTTAACATTCAGCCTCAACTGTGTCCAGCGTTGCCTAAAAAAATCCATTGTATTTCTCATTATCCCAATATAACCCCAATATATACCCTATTATATTAAAGTAGTTTCCATTTTATTTTCCATTATCCCATGAAAACTGGACTCCAATGCCAGGACAAGGCTTACTTCACATGCAGTTGAAAACCTATGGGCCCCTTACGCTTGCCCAAACTCCCGAGCAGATTGAATATGGGGTACATAGAATATGGGGATCTTGTTATAATATACGCAAAGCCATATTCTATCTACTTAAGGGGGACTATAGACCAGAGGTTTCGAGCAAGCAAGGACGGAATGAATGATTGAATCCTGGCCATGATGCTAGTACGGGAAGTTTAGTTACCCGAAACCCTAAAGCGAGGACCCTATGACTCTTGTAGCGTCGTTACTACAGGGTTGGGTCGCCAAAATCCTCTTACTGAATCCTGACGGGACCCATTCCTACCCTCAATCCTATACTTGGGCAATGGTTGGAAACGATTCTAATGTGGCACCCGCTTAACCAAAGGTACCCGCAATTGAGTCAAGTTTCGGGGAATTATTGACGGCACAGAAATGCTCGGGGTACCTGCTATTATGTCAAATTTGGGGTGCCAAAATGACAAAATTGGAGGTTGCAAGACCTAAAACAATTAGCTTTAGTTACTAATATTCATACTAATACTTATACCTTCAGGATTCAGCTCAGAACCTCAGACAATTTTGATTCAGGAGTCCTAAACTGTTTGGGGGGCCACAGTTTAAACAGGGTGCCGCATTACTCAAACCCATTGCGGAGTACGAAGCGAACATCTTTAATAGCCTTTTCCCTAATCCTTACACCCTTAACCTTACATCCCTAAACCCTTAACCCAAAACTCCCTCAACCCAAAGCCCTAAACCCTAAACCCTGAACCCTAAACCCTAAACCCTATAACCCCTAAACCCTAAACCCTAAAACCCTAAAACCCTAAACCCTAAACCCACTCCTTATTTCGCCCGGGGGGCGTTGGAGGTGGCAAGGTAATCGAGGTCACGCCTAAGGCAGGGGCTACCACAGGGGGCCTACACGATTGAAATAAGGTTTGAGAGCAGGGACAGAAAAAGGGTCAGGTTTAGGGTTTTTTGGGGTTCAGGGATTTTAGGTTAAGGATTTTAGGTGCGGGGCCTCCGTAATCAGGAATATGGAGGGAGTCAAGCAGAAAACCTGACGGAAACTGTGTTTCCTCCATTTGCTGTGTAGGGATTACAATGCAAGTGTTTATTCGATTCGGGCCTGAGGGTACATGTTTCGATATCTATGTACGGGTTACCAAAGGCATTTCATCGAAAAAGTACTTGCACCTCTGCTCTACACCGGTCCAACCTGCCCCCTTTAAATCACCTCCAACTAGTACACCATGCATCATATGATTCCTTTATCGCATAAACGCAGAGGGAATATCATGACTGCCGGGTGGGGCACCTTTTCCTAGGTGTAGGTGATTACTCAACTTTGCAAGTCGGTTTAGGGTCTGGGGCTCGGAACTTCGCTATATGAGCTGCAGTCAAATTCATGGACACGGGTTCCTATTGCTGTAGCCTCCTTAGACCTATAATAAAAAGTATGTCAATAATCCCCTAGGGTTATACTATAATAAAGATTAAACATAATTCCTAAGAAGACTACGAATTGGGCAATGTATTGGGGACGATACCGAACGACCAAAGGGAGCCCTATATCCACTTTTAATGCTGCCATGGTCACCCTGATACTCCATTCTTGGGGAGATATGCCTAAACTCTAATCTTGACAGTAACTCATATCATCCCAGTATAGCCACCATATGAGCCATAGTCTAAACTCCTTAAAGGGAGTTATATAGGGGATTATATATGGGACTATTAAAGGGGTTATTAAGGGGGATACTAGGAGTTCATATGGCCAACATCGCAGATGAGCAGAGCAGCCCTACGTGGATCGCTTGCAAACCTTAGGGCTTAGGGCTTTATTGCAATTACCCAGGGTTTGGGGTCCGTCTTTAGCTTTTGAACTGTTTAAGATCACGAAAAATGCGTGAAATCGGAAAATTGAGAGTTGGGACCCTAAGTTAAATTGTAAACTTAGTCTCATCCTCAAGGTTTATAACCCTAAACCCTAAACCCTAAAACCCTAAACCCTAAAGGGCTTAGGGTTGAAGATGCTGGCCCAACTGGTATGCAAGGTTAGGTTTCGGATTTAGGGCTAAGGATTTAGGGTTTAGGATTTAGGGTTCCAAGGTTTAGGGTTTAGGATGTAAGGTTTAGGATTTAAGGTTCCAAGGTTTAGGGTTTAGGATGTAAGGTTTAAGATTTAGGGTTCCAAGGTTTAGGGTTTTGGATGCAAGGTTTAGGATTTAAGGTTCCAAGGTTTAGGGTTTGGGATTCAAGGTTTAGGATTTAAGGTTCCAAGGTTTAGGGTTTGGGATTTAAGGTTTAGGATTTAAGGTTCCAAGCTTTAGGGTTTAGACTCTAGGGATTGAAAGGCTTCAGGCATTCGACTTGACACCGGGCTCCAATACCTAAAATCCTCAAACCGGCTGCAAACTAAGGGCTTTTGAGGGCTCAGCTGATGCCTGTAAGATTGCTTTCCCAATGCTTTTACACGTCTGACATCAAGAATGGCGCTTGTGCCCTAAACCCTAAACCCTTAAACCCTAAACCCTAAACCCTAAACCCTTAAACCCTTAAACCCCAAACCCCCAAACCCTAGCTTCCTGAGCTGCAGGTGATACGAGACAAAGTCGGCTTCAAAAGAAGACCGTATTATGTATATAGAGTCCCCCTTAAGTAGATAGAATATAGGGCTTAGGGTTTAGGATTTAGGGTTTAGGAATTGTAGTCCCCCTTAAGTAGATATAACCCCAATAATGGAGAATCAAATTCAAAAGAAAATGGAAAATGAAATGGAAACATGGGAATATGTAGGGATGTTAAGGGTGTATAGTCCCCCTTAAGTAGATAGAATATAGGGCTTAGGGTTTAGGATTTAGGGTTTAGGAATTATTGTCCCCCTTAAGTAGATATAACCCCAATAATGGAGAATCAAATTCAAAAGAAAATGGAAAATGAAATGGAAACTAGAGAATATGTAGGGATATTAAGGGTTTATAGTCCCGCTTAAGTAGATAGACTATGTTTTTGGGTATATTGTAATCCCATCCCCATATACCCTGTATTCTATCTACTTAAGGGTGACTCTATATGTATTTTTGGTAGTTTCCCAAAACAGGGGGACCCCAATATAGACCCCAAAGTACTATAGTCCTTAATATTGGGGTCCCCACAAGGGTACCCCTACTTTTGGGAAACCCCCATAAAAATGGATACCTCTCAAAGAGGACATCCTTACGGTGGGACCCTAGGGCTACATAACCCAAAACCCAAAACCCTATGTAGCGATTGCAACAGGACTGTTGTGTCATCCCTGAGGATTCTGCACACAAAAACCCCCTCCCCCTAAGATGAACCCCCCCCCCCCCCACCCCCCCCCCCTTCATATTAAACATACCCTATTACTATGAAAGTACCACCACGGGGAGTATTTAATATTAGGGGGTGGGGAGGTTTCGTCTTAGGGGGAGGGAATTATTTCAAAGCCTGAACCTTCTAAAGTCTCCTCACAAGACCACGCCTAAGGATCGTTCACTTACACTTTTTCCCAGGCATCGCGGCGATAAGAGCAAGAGAAAGTGGCCTCCTGCAGACTACACAACAGAAATTGAGGCCAGCTCTTAACAAGGATTCCATTTGATTGTGCTCTCGTTGCCCTATAGCTTCTGATATCCCATCTATAGACAGCTAGGGCGGTGCCCATGACGTAACCCTAAGCCCTAAACTCGGTTGATAAGAAACACGGAGGTTCATAGGGTTCCCGCCACTGCCATGTGGAGGTTCAAGGTGACTATGCCCCAAGTATAGCAAGTGCTTTCCGCCCAACTATAAACATAGTAGGGCACATAGGCGGCTCATCATTGAGCTTCAAGTACAAGTATAACTGGCTTCTAATCACACCAAACCTACATACCCCTAATCAAATCTGATTTGGCCCCTACATACCTACATGTGGAATAGTCTAAACTCCTAGCATACCCCCTAATAATCCCTATCATGCACCCCTATATATTCCCCTATATAACTCCCTTCAAGGAGGTTAGACTATAGCTCACAAAAATTGGGTTTTAATTGCCCCAAACCTCCAAGCAGAGGAGTCTGGCTGGCAGGTGCAGCGCAGCTCAGAAGCGCCAGCCAGCAGCAGAGGCTGTTTCCAAACAGTTCTGGTCCTCAGCACAGGGGATTTAGGGGGTTCATGCGGACTAAGGGTTGACGGTAAATTTCTAGAGTTTTCGGGGTAGTGGGGGAGTTATGGAAGGTCCTATTGTATTTGAGGTTTTAGGTTCAGGGACGTTCCTAGTGCCCCACCATCCCTTATAGTTGACACTGTAGGACTGTAGGTTATGTAAGCACACGACAATGTACCTAAAATGGCACCTGTCGAATTTCATGGCACCGGCAAGGACACCCATGTGGCTTTGCTGAGAACACGGCACCTACATCAAAAGCGGATCATGGGTTCCCCTACTACCCTACCCTATACTATCGCCGCTAGGTCCCACCTTTAATTAAGGCTAGGTGAAGATCATTCATGATACCTAAGCATGTTAGGGAAATAGTGCTCCTTCAGGCTTATTGCGGCATCTAGGGTGATAGTTTGGGGGGGGAAGTAGGTGGGCCCATGACCTCATGTTGACAAGCACCCACGCAAGATTCAGCACAAAACCCTTAACCTTAAACCCCAAACCCTAAACCTTAAACCCTAAACCTTAAACCCTAAACCCTCAAACCTCGCTTGCTGCTGCGCTCTGTAAAAATCTAAGACCAGGAAACCCCAGGACACCCCGCCTTGACGCAGTCTGTGTGAGTTATAATCTAAACTCCCAAACGGGAGGTTATTTCGGGAATTACATCGGGAAGTATCCTGAGGGCTATTAATAGGTCCTGCTTGTGTGAATTTGGCCTCTACAGCGGCTGACTGGACCCTAAACCCTACTTGGAGGGTCAGGGGGACTTAGTAGGTAGGTTAATAACCCCTATAAGCTATATAATAACCAGTCCCCATGACCCTCCTAGTACAGCCCGAAGCCTTCACCCCGCGACGTGAATCTCGAATCCCAGTACTTTGATGTCGCTCAGCCTGCACGCAGAACTTGGGCTTGACATGCGAGTTGCTGAGCTCCTTGGGGTTCCATTGGGTTTAGGGTTTAGGGTTTAGGGATGTTGAGGGCTGATATGGAGAATATCAGATGGCTACCATGTGCTTGTATGGGCTATGGGGCTTTGACGCTTAGAGACCTTAGGGATGTAAAAGGTTAATGATTTTGGGGGGCTGCTGAACGTACGGTGCCATTTCGGATCTCTTCTAAAATGCTAGCCAAGAAGAGGGTACCCCAACAGAAGCCATAATTTTGATAAACTTCGCGGCTAAAAAGAAGAAATTCGAAAAGGTGCCTTGTCCTTCTCTAGGGAGCATCTGTGGGGTCTGGCCTTGCGATTCTTTAGATTCAGAAACTGAAATTTACTGGTTCCTGGTAGGGAATAAGGGAATATAGTATACAGGGCTTATATGAGGGCACATTCTCTTATTCGCTACTAAGAACCAATAAGGAAAGGGATCCCAAATGGTCGAAGGGCTTTGCTCTGGTCAAGTTGTCAGGTTGCGTGCAGGTTTTGCCTCGTCAGAGCCTTCCAGGGTTAAGGTTTAGGGCTTCGTCCGTGGGGTTGTGTTAGCACAAGCCTCCTAATCCGTACAAATCCTAAAGCCTAAGCTCTCATCTTAACATAAACCAGGTGCGGCAGGACTGGGTCGCCCTCACAAAGACAAAGTGCGGAACAATCAGGACCCGCCTAGGGTATATGCAACCATATACGCAACCACAAAAGAGGGCACAGACTGCACCCCTGCCTTGGGGGTTGCATGCTTGTGCATGGGAAAGTCATCCTCACTGAGGTGAAGCCTTCCCCAGAACATTGAACCCCTGCATGCCGTTGTCTCTTATGTATGAAGCACCTACAGTATTGCCATCCTGACGGCAGGAGAAGCTACAGGGGACCAAAAAAAATTGAGACACTGGCATACGCTGGTCAGTTTCATGAGTCCAGCTTGGCCGCGGTCTGAAATTACACCACCTTTGCAACTCAAAAACTCAGGAGACTCAGGCCCCAAACCCTAAAGCCATTATCCCCCAAGCCTCCAGGTCCAAATCTTATAGAGACAGATTCATTCACGCAGCATATGTACGTGCAGGTATTGCCCCAGGAGCCTCTACTGGCTTGCGGTTAAGGAACTTAAATTCAGTTATCATCAGATGGGTATATGGTAGATAATGGGTTTCCTTGTAAATCTAACCTAATTTTGATTCCTTAACAGTAAAACAAGGTAACGCTGCCAAAGCATCTCTGCTTGGTCCCTTTAAGGCTGCAGAAGCAATGGCATCTGCTGCAGCATCTGCGCAAGATCTGGAGAGGGACCTGTCAAGCCACTTGTCTTGCCTAATGGGGATTTGGGGATTTCTCAAACCCAGGGGCCTTGGGGACCCCGGGGATGCATGGAGGTTTAGGGTTTAGGATTTGGGGGGATTTTGGGGGTCCCTTTCACGGATTAGGTTGGGATGGTTCTGAGAAACGCCGGAAAAAAGACAACTGAGGTAGCTCAGAAGTACGCCGAAGAATGATGGTTTCCTTTGTATGTCCCACTATACCATACCACGATCGGAGTTGACAGCTGAAGGAAACCCCAAAATCAAAGCAAACCCCCAAGTTTCGTGAACCCCCACGCCTCGATCTCCTTTGTACGGCCAGCCGTCCATCCGGGCCGCTCGGAGCCTAGCTTCACCGTTCGGTCCGAAGCCCCTGCCCGGCAAGCTCAGCGGCAGCGTGCAGCAGGTGGCGCAGAGGACCTGAGAAGAAAAGTGGGTGGCTGTTAAGAAGCTTTTCGAATTATTATAACAAAGAAAAAACATTACTATCTATGTTCCCATAATATGGTAACTGAATTTACGTTCCTCAACAGCAACCCAGAAAGGGGTGTTGAGTGCTGGGGGCTTGTGAGGCTTAGGGTTTGGTTAGAGCAGTTTTTGGGATAGGGTTTAGGGTTTAGGGTCTAAACTCCTTCAAGGGGGTATATAGGGTGCGGGAATATGGAGGGGACGACTATAAGGGTTACTAAGGGGGATACTAGGGGTTTGGACCTATTCTGCCTCTACTAGTTATTTAACCGTTAACCGACCTGTCGACACCTGTTCGACTGTTTCACTTGCCAATGACCAAGACTTACGCCGATGTACTGGGGTTTAGACCATGGCTCACATCAGAGACCCCTGCAGACCTCCGATGCAAGACATCTCCTAGAAGAATTCTGGAACTCACCAAGAGTCCATAATCTTAAACTACTGTTGCCCTGCTTTTTCTATTGCCGTACCTGAGACTTCTTGGCCCGATCTTTATAAACATGTTCCTCACGTGCACCCCTAGCATGGAGCATTCTTTGTTTTGACATTCCTAAGCTGGCTTAAGCAGCACAGTCGGCAAGAGCAGTCTGAAATTCGGGCTCGTCACGGGCTCGCAGGTGAAAGTTTCGGCCATTTACATTGGATTATCTGGATTTGGGGCGTCTGCGTACAAAAGTTTTGAGATTTTTTGCGGCTGTTGAATGCGGATTTCAACATGGCATATGCGAACCTCGCTTGCAAGGCAGATCGAAGCTAAGCGATGTAAGCCAGCAAATACCTCACAACGCGCTGTCGATGTTGAAGGGGACTTAGACGGTCTCCCCGAGAGTTGTCCTTTAGGAGGCAGCGATCAAGTACCCAGACTACTGTACCAGGAAAAGGGTGACTGATTGATTAGAGGAATATAAGCCCTACATAGTCCCGGAAAAATATGCTATTCCCTACAGTTCCTTACTAACCCCTAGCATGCAAGCTTACACCGTGCTCTGCATGTGAGGCAGAGTCTAAACTCCGTAGTATCCCCCTTCATAACCCTTATAGTAATCCCCTATTTAACCCCCTGTTTAAAGAGCTTAGATTATGGCTCCTGTGGGATAGTTAGTGATACACCATGGAGCCAAACAACACCCGAGTAAGATCCCGAAAAAAATCTCACGGTATTTATTTGCAGGACATGCACCGAGAGCTTTGGCGGTATCAGCAGCGCCTGCAGCCACATCGATGGTCAGGGTGTTCGCGTTACAGGACCTGTTTTGCTCAGGGCTTGGCGTTGTGGGTTTTTGCCCTGAGTAGCGGCTGAGGATCCTACGTCACGTGGATACTGCTCATACTAAAAACAAAGTTTGCATGACCTTACTATGCCATAACACGGTTCTATGCAAGGCTAAAGCAGTGGGGGTCATGCAGGATTCTTAGCGTCAACATCTTTCATTAACTATGCATAATGCCCCGGCTGCGGACGCAGCTTTCAAAAAAACCTATATTCCGGTCCCAAAATGGCATGGAGGACTGAATTATCCTGCGTCTACAGGAGCTAGAGTCTAAACTCCTAGTTTAGTTTCCCCCTTGATGGCCCCTATAATCTTTCCCTACATAACCCCCTAGATACCCCCTTTCTAGGGAGTTCACGCTATACTTCACATAGCCCTGAAGCTACTCAGCCCTTCCGGTGCCTTTGTAGCATGGAGTCCAGGAGTGACCTTGAGGCATCACACGGTGCGTCTGACCAGAAGACCATAGGGTTTAGGGTTTAGGGTCTAGGGTTTAGGGTTTAGGGTCTAGGGTTCAGGGTTTAGGGTCTAGGGTTTTTAAGAAGCCCCCCTAGACCCAAAATCCTAAACCCTTAGACCCAAAGCATACATCCAAACTTCCGACACCATGTTTTGAGCTGTACTAGACCACCAGAAAACCCTGAAAGCCAACACAGGGCCTAAATCTAACCAATGCCTTTGGGTAGAACCTACATGTTGATCCTTTTGCACATGGGAACCCCTCGGAGTAGTCTTAGAAATTGCTGCAGCTCCTTTCTCAAAGTGTTCTTACAAGATGCGGAGGGGTTACCTACCGAAGGCGCGTCTAAGCTCTACTTCGGGGTATGAGATACATGGGATTCAGGGTCTACATGATGTCAGGGTAGGGGGCTCAGGGTTTAGAACCCTTGGACCTATTCTGTAGTCTCCTTAGACCTATGCTAAAAATACTACGTTCAACAATCCCAACTAGGGTTATATTCTAATAAAACTTAAAAGCAATTCCTAAGTCCTAAAGGAATGGATCCTTATACTAGTCCCTATATAACCCATTATAGCAGTTTCTATGTTCTTCTCCATTCCTTCTTATTGTGGATGTCTTTTAAGGCTCAGACCCCAACTGCAGCCCTTCAAGGCGACAGTCTAGGTAGGAATGCTCAAAAACACAGCCTTAAGCAGGGTTGCTGGTAAGGAACTTACACTAAGTTACCATACTGGGTATATGTAGTACTTAGATTAATTTAGTTTCCCCAATGTAGCAACTTAAATTAAATTCCTTAACGGCAACCCAGTAAACTGTGTGATATGTGCATGTTCTGTTTCCTTTTCTTAAGGAGTATGCAGGTACTGCACTGAGATAGTCGCGCTTGCAGAAGCTCATGCATGTGAAGGGCACGGTTGTTCTGAGCGCAACTAGGATACCCTACTTGGAGGGTCAGGGGGACTTTCTAAGTAGGTTAATACCCCCCAAAAGCTATATAATGACCCCAGTTATCCCAATTATTAACCTAATTACTAAGTCCCCATGACCCTCCAAGTAGTCAGTGAGGTGATGTCATCAAAGCTCAGCAGGTTTACCTTGCCATCATCCTGTCTTCGCTTGCAAAGGAATGAAAATCGGATGTGCGTGGGCCGTTTGGAAAGCTACCGTACCCCAGAGATACCCTAACACCCATCTCCCCAACTCACTAAGCATCGGGGCCGGCACAAAACCACTTCAACCGACCCTCCAGAGGCTCAGGCGCAATCTGCTTCCATGCCTTCGCTCCAGCGCAAGAGGTTGCTGCAGAATTGTAAGTGATAACATCAGCCACGAGGCTCCTGAACAGACCAAACTCTGGGTAGAGGCCTAAATGATTAGGAAGACAATCCTCTCATAAGCCTCTGTAATATTGTACCATTACCTACTGCCGAGCCCTGGCTTTAATCTTAAACCCCAATTCCACTTCTTTAGGCCAGGCCCCGACGATATTGCCCTATCCACTGGTCCTACCCTCGATGCTTGTTAAAAATTCTTTGCGGGATCTCAACAGTGCCCTGAGAGGGGCTACAGATTTTGTTCTTGGACTAGGGGTGCGCAAGAAGACTAAGCCAGAGATGAGCTGCGCACGTCTGTACATAATCAAGCCATCCGACCGCCCAGACTACTACCCGTATCTGTCTGAGAGCTGTCACATACAAATGTCAGGGGATCGAGATTTGGGGCTCTGCGGGTTGGGCCTTGATCCCTTTTCAGAGCAGGTGATCTACAGTAGACCTCATCATTTCTCTTGCAAGACTATCGAGGCTTAGGAATGCTAGCTGGCCCGGCCCTGCCCTCATAAGCCACATGCAGCTGATGCTCATGATGCTGGCCGCCCCCCAGCCCTCATAAGCCAAATGCAGCTGATGCTCATGATGCTGGCCGTCCTGGCCCCGCCCTCATAAGCCAAATGCAGCTGATGCTC
>CAJNIZ010043030.1:0-14187 GCA_905231905.1 Symbiodinium pilosum
ACATTCGGAAGATAGGATTAGATTACGTAGATTATCACTAATACATATCCAGCATAAAACATAGTTAGAATAATAGGGATATGTGGAATGAGACGTGTATGCCTATGCGCAGTGGAGCCTGGAAATCAGCAGATATACCGTACCACATACTGCAATCCCTTGATGTATATAATGAAGCCCCTTAACATCACGAAAACACGGTTTTTACTTATGTTCATGACTCCAGGCCCCACAGCGCGCCCTTCTGCAACCCTACAGGGTTTAGGGTTCAGGGTTCCGGGTTTAGGGTTCAGGTTAGGGTTTAGGGTTTAGGGTTTAAGGTTTAGGGCCTCCAAATCCTGAACGCTTCGAAGGTTTAGATGGGGGCTCGGAATCTTGAGTTTCAATGTCTCAAGGGTGAAGGGTTTAGGGTTCAGGGTCTCCAAGTACATTCTGGTCTTTGGATTCTAGAGTCAAGACTTTCCGGTATGAGCTACGGACTAAAATTAGGTTAGCGGGACCTAAATGGGGATGTACACCTAAACCCCTAAACCCTAGACCCTAAACCCTCAACCATTAAGAAAGCCCTCTGCACTGAAACATGCATCAACCTTTTTTAGGGTTTAGGGTGTAGAGTTCAGGGTTTAGGGTTTTGAGTCTAGGGTTTAGGGTGTAGGGTTTAGGGTGTAGGGCCAATCAACAACGCTAAATGCTACATGCTCGATGCTGCGAACTTCCTCAAGCGTAGGCCCAACGTTTAGACTCGGCTACTGCCCCCGCCCAGAAATCTGCAATAAATGAGGGTCGTTCAGGCTTAGGGCTTATATGTTCAAGTTCCATTTACCATACAACTGGTACTGGCTGGGGCAGCATCCAACTCATAGCTAACAAGAGGCCCCTAAATCGTAAACCCTAAACCCTAAACCCGAAACTGTAGAAGTATCCACCTCAGGTTAGTGTCTGACCACCCGCCCTGTGACTGCCGGCGGACCTTACTAAAAGAAGCACACATCCGACTACACATAATGCACAGTTCAGGGTTTAGGGTTTCGGGTTTACCCGTCATACTTATTTTGAACACCCGTCCGCCCGTCATAACAAATATGTTTCCAAACATGTGAAGCCTTCCATAGCAAGATTTAATATTGGAGGCCGGGATGTAACATAAGCTTGTTGGGATGACTCGTGGAAAGCACAAGAAACACACCACACTAAACCCTAAACCCCTAAACCCTAACCCCATCCCCCCACATGATTTGCGGAAGGCCCGATTTAGGCTCTGCAGTCGAGTCGCTGTTTCGGGGTTGCTACCGCAAACCTCAGAGTGACTGTCTCTCTCAAAATCCACGTATATTCGCCCTTAAATAGATAGAATACGGGACACATGGGGATGTTACTATGATATGATGCAATTCTGCCTATTATCTACTCTTGGGGGACTAGAGACTACCACGCCATACTGCAACAAACGCGTAACATCGAAGCTTCTACTCTAATATTCATCATCAGGCTTTCGTAGAAAATGCCTGAACCAGAACCCACAACTCAGAAGCGGCTAGATTTCTACAACTAGACTACCGCGCCATGAATCACAAGCAACTGCTACGTTTTTGGATGATCTTAAAGCTTCTACTCTTATGTTCATGATCGGGTCGTAGGAGAATGCAAGCTCACCATCATTTCCAGCAATGACCCTGTAAAGAGTGCCCCTAGAATTCCCCGTGACTTCCCAGGATTCCTGTGTTTAGGGCTTGCTACTTGAGGGTAGACAAGGGCCCCCAAGCTTTCGAGAAATCTTACTTGAAGGGTCAGGGGGACTTAGTAAGTAGGTTAATAATAGGGATAACCGGGGTTACTATGTGGGTTATAGTGGTTATCAACCTACTTACTAAATCCCCCTGACCCTCCAAGTAAGGGGACTGGATACTATCTCACGCACATGGTCTTCCACGGCTTCAATACCACAATTCCCTTTCAAGGTACCATCCAAAAACCATATATCCCTTTAAAGGTGCCCCCGAACCCTAAACCCTAAACCCTAAACCTTAAACCCTAAACCCTAAACCCCTAAACCCCTAAACCCTAAACCGCTTCGAACTTCCCCCAAACCTCGCCCCCCGCCCTGGGAAGCGCCGAGCGGCGCTTGGCGAGATCGCCGCCGCCGAGGCGACGCCGGCGAGCAGCCCGAGGACTCGCATGGCCTGCGGAAGAAAGGGTTAAAGGGTTAAGGGGTTAAGGGGTTTAGGGTGTAGGGTTTAAGGTGTAGGGTTTAGGGATAAAGGTTTAGGGTTTAGGGTTTAAGGTTTAGGGTTTAGGGCTTAGTGGCTTAGGGGTTAGGGTTTGGGCCTATACCGGGGTTATATAGGCCTGCGGAAGAAAGGGCTAAAGTCCTTAAAGGGGGCTTATATGGGGGATTGTATAGGGACTACTATAATCGGTTATATTTGGGGGTAATGCTGAGGTTATATTTTGGCTACGTGGGGAAAATGGAAACTACTATATAGTATATTGGTGTTCTATAGGGGTTATATGGGGTTATACGAGGCCTTTGGAAGAAAAGGATTAGATTTACAGCTTATACTTTAGAGATTAGGGTTTCAGGTTTAGGGCTTAGGCTTTAGGTTCTAGGGTTCAGGATTTAGGTTTTAGCGTTTAGGGTTCATGGTTTGGGACCTAGGGTATACTGTTTAGGCTTGCGGGCTTAGGGCTCCCCGGGTCCTTGAGCTGCGGAAGAAAGTTGTTCTGGGTTTAAGCAGGGTTTCGGTTTAGGGTTTAGGGGTTTAGGGTAGGAGCAATGGAAAAGAACATGGAAACTGGCATCGGATAGTAAGGCTGAGTGAAAGGGACTGAATAAGAATAGAGAAATTGGGGCTTGGGCTAAAGGATTTAGCGTTTAGGGTTTATGGCCATCAGGGGGACACGACCCCAATATTGGCGAATCAAGTGGACACTCAAATGGAAAGGGGGGATGTCATGCTGGCTGGAATGTTCTAGTCGGCTGAAGAAACATCTTCAAATCATCCTCTAACGGGGCTCCACAGACGCTGTCTAGGGTGAGAACAGGGGTACTATACTACATTGTTTAGGGTTTAGGACTGACACTGCTGAAAGAAAAAGCATTCTTGGGGTCTCATGGGTAAACATACTTGGGGCTATAAGTCCCACAACCTAATAAGCTATCTGCATATGCATGCTTAGCCTTAACTTCAAACCCCACATGTATAGCTAGCCTTGAACGCCCACGAGGGTGCTATTTCAGGTTTCAAATAATTGGGGGCACTCCTTAGAAGTCCCTGTCACAAGAATTGTTATGATTCTGGTCATGTATGGGGAAATCCAATTTCTACAAAGGCCCATAATACTCTTCGCCTAAACCCTAAACTCTAAACCCTAAACCCTTCCTCTATACGGGGTTGACACGGATTTCCGTGTTTGCTTGGGGGAGGGCGGAGTTTCGCTCGCTCCTCCGCAGCTTTGGGTTCAATACTTGCATCAACAATTCGGGTTGCAGCGGTAAGGGTTTAGGGTTTAGGGTGTTTAGGGTTTAGGGTAAACTCCTGGTACACGGACATGTGGATACTGGATCCTATACCACACCCGGCCTTACTCCCACCCAAGTAGACTTTAAATAGGGCCTCATGAGGGCTTGCTAAAGCTCAAAAAAATCATAGGTTCAACTAGTGCCCCCCTCTACACTACACCCCCCAGGTTCCCCCCTTAGTTAAGGTTATTTAAAGCTCATTAGGCTTAATTAAGGTTGTTAGTGTTCTTGTCCTCCAAAGTGACACTCCAAATGCGCATTCGCCAATCTTCTCAAGGAGCCCGATTTACACTCACCAGAGCCTAGGGTTTAGGGTTTAGGACCAAAAACCTACCTCAGACCGATCACTTAAAAGATGCTCTATGAGCTACGGAATAAATTTAGGTGGGGGGAGACCTATAGGGGAATATATAGGGTTTTGAGAGGGACCTAGTCCAGGGCTCCTATGGAACTGCGAAGAAACGGCAGAAGCTCCAAACAAGAAACCTTCAACAACTCAACCTAGCCTCATCCCCTGAACCGTAAATCCTACACCCTAAATCCTAGACCCTAAACCCGGGCCCCACAAAGGCTCCAAAACACCACAAAAATGCAACATGAAGAGGCGCCCCTTGTAGAACTGCTGTCCTTCTTAGGAGGGCTTGGGGTTTAGGGTTTGGGGGTATCTGGAGTTCCGTGTTACAATAGGGAGGGCAAGCCCTACACTAAACCCCTGCCCTAAACCGTAAACTTTAAACCGCCCATATTCCAAAAGCCTTCGGTATTGTGCCTTCCCTTTATCTTGTGTCAAAGCCTCCACCCAAGCTTCAAACTAGCTTGCTTTTAAGGAACGAAAGTTAAGTTACTATAGCATAGGGTTCGGGGTTTAGGGTTACTATGAAAAGGAAACCACATTTTTTGCTGTATACTCCTATTATGGTAACCCTCAGCCCTAAACCCTATGTACCCATATTAGCTATAATCTAAACTCCTAGTCAATAACCCCTACAATAGTCCCCTAAATGATCCCCTACAGAAACCCCCTTAAAGGAGTTTAGACTATACCCATATTATGGTAGCCCAATTCAAGCTCCTTAACAGCAACCTAGGAAACTTCCACCTCCTTGCCTGAATCTTAGGTGTGGATTCAAACTGTAGGGTTGAGGGTCCCCAGGGTTTAGGGTTTGGGGTTTATGGTTTAGGGTCTAGGGCCTAGATGACATCTTGTACAACATGAGGTCCGCACTTCCCAAGAATTAAGGTACGTTGGGTAGTGCGCACTTTCTTTATGCAGAACTGAACACCTCTTCAAACTACAAACAAGCTGCAAGCACTGATGTCAATTGAATGTACAACCATATACCCGCAGTTTTCATTACATTTTCCATTTTCCATTCCATTTGAATCCGTGCCATACCGAACCCTAAGCCCTAGGGGGAAATCCGATGCATGCCGAGGCTCTTCAACGCAAGGATGCAGGGGGTTCGCTAACCTTGGTCCTTCGAGCACTGCGGCCGCCGCAAGCCGTTCTTGATAGCTCCATTAACGCGGTCTAGCGTTTAGGGTTTAGGGTAGGTCCAGGATCACGTGGTCACACTAAACCCTCAATTCGAGTATTGTCGAGGTATTACAGGTATGACTAAACATGATCATCTCCAATTCGTAGTGAGTTGAGGTATGGACGAAAACCAAAGACGTTTCAACAAGAGCCCTAAAGCGGGTTCATGTTAGCCCGGGGGAAGGCCAAATCTGAAAACCGCAGAGCCACCTTAACCACTGGGACCCACTTTGGGGTTTAGAGTTTAGGGTTTAGGATTTAGGGGGTTTCAGGGGTTAGGTTTAGGGTTTAGGGTTGTGGGGGAGTGGAGCTTCAGGATTTCGGGCTGCTTTGTGGGGGAAGGGGGGAATGGGTTGCAGGGACAAAAACTAGGGGACCCTATAAGAAGTAATCCTTTCATGCCAATATGCAATATCCCCAACCTTAATATCAACCATTTCCTCATGAGAGACCTTTATGTACTGGGGGACATATGCAATTTCAAGGGTTGGCGGTGTTTGGTATTTAGTATGCAAGAATTCGTACAGGGATCCGTTCCCTCCTTCCCTGCGTGACCTGAGTTAAGGTTTAAGGTTTAGGGCTTAGGGTTTGGGGTTTGAGTACGTCGAATGTCAAGTATAGCCATACTTTGAGTCAGCGCAAGCGGCCTAAACACGAAACCCTGAAGTAGCGGCGTAGGTACCTAGAGGAGGGCTTTGAGGTACATTATGCTATGCATATGCAAGCACTTGGGGGGTCAGGTGACTTAGTAATTATGTAGGTTAGCAACCCCTACGTGCTACGGTTTAGGGTTTAGGCAGTTTAGGGACTAGGGTTTAGGGTTTAAGGTTTAGAGTCTAGGGTCTAGCGTCTAGGGTCTCGGGTTTAGGCTTACCCTAAACCCTAAACCCTGTTGCTTAATCAGGTTGCTACGTTGTGCTGTGGAAGCTTAAGCACCATCCCAACAGCCACATGAAGTTTCATTAAACGGGTTAAAGGGGTATATATAGGGACATATGTATTCATATATGTATAGGAATATATATATATACATATAGAGGGATATAGGTATATATATATATATATATACATATACACATATACATACAGAAAAGGGGACACATGCGGTGTAGGGTTTATGGATTAGGGTTTAGGTCTTCCTAAAGTTGGGGGTACCATTTTGGGGGTCATGACCACCTTGCGGCATTGGGGAACCTTGGAGATTGTTGGGGGGTTCCATGTTTCGGATCCTTCAGATTTCCCTACGAGGCCGAAGAGTCTAGGCAACCCTAAACCTGAAAACCTAAGCCCTAAAACCTAAATCCTAAACACCAAATCCTAAACACTAAATTCCACTTAAATGTAGTTGCTCTCGTTCACAAGCTAAGACTTCTAAGGTGTTTCAAGTAACAACCCCACACGGTTTAGGGTTTAGGGTTTCACCCAACCCCAAACCGATAAGCCCTCCAATCCCAAAATCCCTAGGCCCCCGCCCGCTCAAAAAAGTAAACCCTAAAAGCACCGCAGCCTAAATCCCTAAAACGAACACCCCCCCGCCCTCCCAATCCTAAATCCCAGAACCCCAAACACAAAAGCCCTAAACACTATATACCCGTATAAGCCCTGGGTGAGGGCCCACTGAATTTTTGGAAGCCCAAACCTGGGAATTCAGGTCCCAACTCAGAATTCGAACCGGCTGCTCGCCGTCCGCATCGTCGTGGCCGTGGCCTTTCTCAAGCGATTTGGAGACTCTTAACCTTAAACTCTATGCCCAGTCTAGAACCCCAACCCGTCAATCCTAAATCCTAAACCCGAAACCCTAAGATGGTGGGCGTTAAGGGTTTGGGGGCTGTCGGGTCATTCAAATCTTTAGGATTTAGGATTTTGGGGATTTGAGGGTTCAGGCTGGTACTTGGACATGGGGTTTGAAGGGTGGATAAGACCAAGAACAAGGATATAGGGGTTACATAGGGGTATATAGGGTTTAGGGCTCAGGGTTAGGCCTGATCCTCAAAAGTATGTGAGTGACGACGTTCTCCTTTCAAAAGGACCAGAGGCTCGAATTTGGGAGCCCGGCAGTTGAACAATGCGTACCAGGACGAAGAACTGGCCCTGGTCTTAGGATACATGGCGGCACTCCTCCAAGTGACGGTGGAGCTCCTCTTCGCCCATGACACGGAGGCTTGGAATACTCTGAAAAGCGATCTGCAGCCCCCCCATACAAGGATTATACGCAATGCTCGTACTTGCGGGTGTGAGCGCCGCCTGCACAAAGTTCGTGTCGCGGTCATGTCGCAGCTGCTGTGTACCAGCCAGTGAGCCAGACTGGCCGTGAAAAAATGGATGGCCCAGGCTCGAAGGGTGTAGGTACCACAAGCTTAGTGTGGCCGACGCGTGCGCGTGTGCACACTCTTGTCGAGCGCCAGGTACAGGCTTGGCTATATAGGGATAATGGAAACAAGAAAATGGTAACTACTATATTATAATAGAGTTCAGGGACCTAAATAATTAACAATAATATCTCCCAATAATGGAGAATCAAATGGAAAAGAAAATGGAAAATGAAATGGAACCTGGTAACTACTAAATCTTAATAGGGATTATATGGGGTTATATAGGCCCTAAACCCTAAACCCTAAACCCTCACATTCTTCATCCGAGGTCTTCTCCTGGAATGGGTCTAAGGGTTTTTAGGATGCATCATCTGGGATATCAGGGGTGGGCCTGCATAAGTTTTGACACATGAGGGTTCAGATCTAAGGTTAAGGTCTTTGGGTTTAAGTTTTTAGGTTTGCGGTTTAGGGTTTCTAGTTTTGGGTTTGGGGTTTAGGGAGGGCAAGGAGCTAAGGCTCCTTCTCAATTTCTTGAACTTGTGGTTTTGTGTATTGTCCAGCTAAAATTTGCTGATTTCTCAGTCCCCCAAGGTTTTTTCATTCGGACCTTCTCTCCACCAGCATGCCCCTAAACCCTAAACCGTAAACCCTAAACCCTAACACAGAACGCTTTACAGCGAGGTCCAGCACATGAGCCATTGTCTAAACTCCTAGTATCCCCCTAAATAACCCCTATAGTAATCCCCTATATAATCCCCTTTAAGGAGTTTAGACTATAGCTCACATGAGCTTAGCGACTCGAAAAGAAGGCTGGCAGGCTATTGAAAAATTAGCTGTCCCCGGGCATGGGATCCCTTGACTTGAAGGTTCAGGGTTTACGGTTTGAGGGACTAGGGAACTACTTGTAACTCCGATTTACTTAGGAACTAGTTTCATTTTGTTGTAGTAATACGTCTGGAAACCGAACCCTGTCTTTTGGCGAGGGTCAGCTAAACCCCCCTCAGATTCAGATGCATACTTTACCCACTGGCTAAAATCCGGGGGAGAACACTACATCTTTCAGGCGAGAAGCATCTTGAGCCCCCCGGCCTTCAAGTGTGAGTAACCCAACGGCTAAGCTTACGGGGTCTTAGGCTATACGGAAACAGATTCCGTGTATAAACCCTATTCCCTACTAACCCTAAACCCTAAGCCGTATATACATATATCTATTTATGTATTTACGGTTTAGGGTTTAGGGTGAGTAGGGAATACTACATAGGGTTTAATATTATATATGCATATGAATTACCGTATTCCCTACGAAGAACCAGTAAGCAAGACCGGGCCGTCCTGCAGTGCAATGAGGTTCGCTTGGTGCTCCGGAGTTAAGGTGTCAAGTTAGGGCTTTAGGGGTTTAGGGTTTAGGGGTTTAGGGTTTAGGGGTTTAGGGCTGTAGGGCTTCGGGAACCCTAAGCGCGAAACTCAAAGCCCTCGTCCCCACCAGGACCTTACATGCCCTCTTCCCTTTTTTTGGGGGGGTTCTGTCCTACATTGTTATAGGTCATAGGGTTTAGGGTTTAGGGGTTTAAGTATGATCAGAGAAGCCCTACTATTACTACTGTTGATACTAAAAACCCTGCATGACATTAAGTACCTTATACCTTGGGCATTATGGAGTTGTAGCATATTAAGGTCATGCAGGATCGTTAGAGCATAGCTTGAGCAGCAGAGACTTCTGGAAAAACCTTGTCAACCTCAAGATGCTTCCAGGTTGGGGTTTAGGGTTTAGGTTTTTTTTGGTTTTGGGTTTAGGGCTTAGGGGCACAAAGTATAACTGGCACTGTATAACCCATTTATAACCACAGTAGGGGACTGCGGAGGCTCATAATTTGGTTCGAAGTGTAGCTTGCGATGGGTTTTTATTACCCTGATCCTCCCTCCCCTACCAAGAAGCAGTAAGCCTAAGCCCTACACCCTAACCCCAGTAAGTGAACCTCATGTGAGGCTCAAGTGCAAGGAACGGAACCCTACAGTCGTCCTTAAAACCTGCATTACTTACCGGGGATTAGTAGGGAATAATGGAACAGAAAATGGAAACTATTTCAATCTACTAAGGCTGTATATATTGGGATATTATACTTTCTGGGGGTAAGTAAGGAATCCAGGATATATGTTGGGTCAGTCCCCCTTACAGTAACTGTTACCACTGGGTTATAGGAGTTATAAGAACCTCATAATACGGCCCCTTTAAGGAAAGTTACTGGAAGGGGGAATGACCCAGAACATATTACATAGAGGTGTTATTCTCTTATTCCCTACTAACCACCAGTAAGATAAGACTGTCGGCAGATTCATCCTTCAGATTGGTCCTGGGGTCCTGGAGACATAGGGGACCTGGAGTTTAAATATTCTTAGTTACATAACCCCTGCCTGCATATCACGAACCCCTGGGTTTTAGGGTTCGAACCCCTGGGTTTAGGGTTTAGGGTTTAGGCATATCACGAACCCCCACTGAAAACCCTCAAGAATAAAAACGCGTAAGCAGTCCAACAGGAGTAATGACACGAAACATGGGAGCTACAGCCAACCTGAAAGCCAAACAACAAGTGTCCCCTGGCCCTGCATTGAAGAAGGCAGAACTCCTGTGAAAAAGTAACCCCTCAATGGAGATTCCCACATAATTCCCTTAAACCCTGAAAGAGACTATTTTTGCAAGGGTAGTCCTCTGATCCCCTATCTGAACAACAAACCTTCAAACCTAGAATCTCAACCCCAAAAAATGTACCCCCAATAATGTGGTAGCATTCATTTTCTTTTCCATGCCCCTGTATACCCCAAATAACTACCATCTTTTGGGGGGATGAATCGTGGTCCAAAGACCATTGAACGATTGAAATCCCAAGACCACACAGTAGCATCAAGCACCCGGCTTCCGTTTCCGATGGGGCCCTGTTGGGTTTAGGGTTTAGGGATAAAGTTCAGGATTAGGGTTTAAGGTCTAGGGATAAGGTTTAGGATTAGAGTTCAGAGTGTAGGATTTAGGGTTTAAGCTTTGTATGAAGTCATGAAGCTCCTCTATTGATTGAAGAGTACTAGTAAAGCACTAAGAAAGTGTGGGGGTGTTTAAGCATGTGCCATCTGCTGTGGGGGTCGCAGTCTTCTAAATCTACTTTGCAGGGCCCCAATGCACTCTAGTCGAAGGATGTAATCCTTTTGCCCACAAACATTGAAACACCCCCCCCTCCCATATACACTTAGAGGTCCGGGGGAATTATGATGTAAATTCAACCGCACTTATAACCCAATAATCAGCCCCGAGTCATCTACGATGGGTTTAATTAGGTTGAAGTACCAATGACATGTGGCCTATAACTACCTTGAATCTCCAAGCCGTACATAACGTGGATCTATCACAGGACATATTTGTTGGGTACTGCCCCCCCCCCAGTAACAGTCTATATCAGGGGTCCTATTAAAAGCTATATATAACCATATTATAAATATTATCCAACTGTTACTGAGGGGGGCAGTACTGAACATATTTGATACGAGGGGCTGGGGGACGGTATAACTGAAAGGAATGAAGGCCCTTAGCTCCTAAACCCTGAGCCACAAATCCCTAGCCCCTAAATCCTCCACCCCTAAGCCCTAAACACCTAAACTGCCCCACCTGGGTTTCCATGTTGTTTGGTGAACCTGCCCTGGAACACTTCGAAAATTCGATTTTAGCTGTATGTGGGGGGGTGGTTTAGGGGGGTATTAATCAGCAAAAACTAGCAGATATTTTCAGACACCCATAAACTCTAAAGCCTGCCTACTTACTATGACTCAGTTTCAGTGTCAGGACGCACCCAGACCCTAAAATTTGAAAACCCTAAACCCAAACCTAAACCTACCTACCTACCTAATCCTGCCTCTACACTATGGATCAGTTTCAAGACACCCCTAGACCCTAACACCCAAAACCCCCCAAACCGACCTCAAATCATGTCTAGGACACCCCTAGACCTTAGGAGGAACCCACCACCCTGTAATAGTGGTATGCTAGGGATATAAGAGGACCCTAGTATAGTCCTTAGTATCCCGCTATGGCCACTATTACAGGGTGGGGGGGTCCTTCTAACATAGACACTAAACCCCCCCAAACCCGCTACGAATCATGTTCAGGACACCCCTAGACCCCAAATCCAAAAACAACCACTATGAATCATGTTTAGGATGCCCCTAGCTTCAGGGTTCGAAGCCTCGGGCCGCCGTTGGCGTGGCCCGCCGCCCCCGGACCTGAGGGTTTGCAGCTTCGGGTTTTCGGGTGCGGGGATGAAATTTTAGGGTTAAGGGGTAGTTTAAGGTTTAGGGTCTAGGGTTTAGGGTGGTTTAAGGGTTTAGGGCGCAAGGGTTTAGGGTTTCAGGGGTTTGGGATTCAGGGTTCAGGGGTTTAGTGTTTAGGGTTTTGGGATATATGGGTTTCGGGTTTTAAGGTGTTTGGGATTTAGGTTTAGGGGTTTAGGGTTTAGGGGCTTTGGGTTTAAAGGGGCTTGGGATTTAGGGTTTAGGGGTTTAGGGGTTTGGGATTTAGGGTCTGCGGGTCTAGGGTTTATGGTGTATAGGCCCCAAAATGGTCCCAGTACTACATTGGGTAAACGGGGGGGTTATAAGGAGGCTGCATTTTTGGATCTTCAGGGGTCTGGGCACGGGTTTGGAGTTCTTGGCCCTAAGCCCTAAACCCTAAACCCATGTTTAAGGTAAAGGGCTTACTTAGGTGTTAGATACAGGTTTTAGAGTTAAGGACTACGGCTTTTTAGGGTTCAGGGTTCGAGGTATAGGGTTCAGGGTGTGAGGTTCAAGGTTCCAGGTTTAGGATTCAGGGTCTAAGGTTTCAGGGTTGAGGGTTTCGGGGATGAGGGTCTAGGGTTAGGGTCAAGGCTTCAGGGCGTAAATCTTCGCGGTTTAGGGTTAAAACCCTAATCCCTAAACCCCTAAACCCCTAAACCCTAAACCCTAAACCCCTAAACCCTAAACCCTGAACCCTAAACCCGTAAACCCTAAACCCTAGACCCTAAACCCTAATCGCTTAACGGTTTAGGGATGGGGGCTTTGGGGGGATTGGGGAGCAGGCCGTAGGGTGGGGGAGCTTTGAGCTTTGTCCTTGGGGTGTGGGTCTTAGAAATGGTAGTTTCCCAAAATTAGGGGTACCCTTCTGGGGGTCCCTATAATAAGGACTATAGTATTTTGGGGTCTATATTGGGGTCCCCTTATTTTGGGAAACTACCAGATAACCTAGCACACTAAACGCCGAAATAATGCGCGATGTATGCGCTTCATTCGACTTTGTTGTCCATTAAAGAGTAACTTCAGAACCTGAAATAAACAAATTTGGCACTTTTTCGTACAAGGCAGCATTTAAGGTGAGGTTGGGTGCGCTTGGTAGAATTTGCCTAGATTTAAATCTCAAAAGCCAGCACGAGAACCCCACAGGCACCATCATACCTCAACGCAATCCGAACAAACTGGGAACACCAAAAGGGACCCTACAAAGGCTGTCTTGTGATGTTAAATCAAAGGAGGCCACAAGGGGTCTCGGAGCTAGGGTCGAAATATACGCCTAGGGCTTAGGTTGGGGTTTAGGGTTTAGGATTTTAGGTTTTAGGGTCGAAATGTAGGCCCGAAAACGAGAATGATAACGCTACCAGGGCTGGCAGTGGAGATCAACCCTTCATGTCCCTTTACCCAAGCCCTAAATCCCAAATTTCTAAAGCCTCAAATCTAAAACTCCCCAAGCCAAACCCTAAACCCAAAGCCAAGACCTAAACCCTGAATCATGCAACCCTAAACCCTACATCCCAACCTGACTCACCCTTCACTCTTCACTGAACTGAACCACATCCTAAACAGTAAGCCCAAAACCCTAAATCCCAAACCCTAAGCTCAACCTGTCTGTCTCATACTAGGAGAGTCAGGGAGACTTCGTAAGTAGGCTAAAAAACCCCTAGAACCCAAATAGTAACCCCATTTATCCCTATTATTAACCTACTTACTAAGTCACCCTGACCCCCCAAGTACTAGGACTGAGGCTCCGGCGTGGCACCGGAAGCTGCCGAAGGTCGCGAGGCTGAGGGGAAACCGTTTCGGGGTGTACTTGGAGGTTCTGGATAATTTTGCATGCTTTTGGGTTCAGGGTTTAGGGCTTAGAGTTTAGGATTCGGGGTGTAGGGTTGAGGGATTTTGAAGACCGAGGTAGTGCTTTGCCACCAAATAGGGCTTACAAGGCCTTGGGGCAGACGGCTGAAGGTTAGCCGCGTAATGTTAGAGCCCATACCTCGCCGAAACCTACATGGAAACACATATGAGCAGACTGATAGGGATTCTGTAAGATACAATCAATTTTAACCAGATATCTAACGAACATAGCCCTTAATGCTCCCTTGGTGACAGTAGCTTCTGTAAGGGTTGCATGGGATTATACATCGGGGGTATGCAGGTGTTAATTATGGACTATACATGTATATATGTACACCCACACACACCTGAGCAATGTTCTTGGGTGGTTGCACCAGGCAAACGTTATATTCTTCTTGTGAACTACGTGAACCAAAAAAGAAAAGAAAGTCTTTCGCTCTACAGGGACTGTTGTCTGTTCTTGTGGGTTACGCCTCTTGAATACTTAGGAGGGCTAAAAAGACTTTCTAGGCCGCCGTTCGGGGTTTCCTGTTAACTGTAGCTGTAGTAGTAGTAGTAGTAGTAGTAATAGTAATAGTAATAGTAATAGTGATAGTAATAGTAATAGTAATAGTAATAGTAATAGTAATAATAATAGAAATAGAAATAGTAATAGTAAT
>CAJNIZ010043030.1:14285-35737 GCA_905231905.1 Symbiodinium pilosum
TAGTAATAGTAATAGTAATAGCAGCTGGAACTTTGACCTTTGAACTTTGTCCTGCAAGCCCTGAATCTAGAACTCCCCCCCAAAAAAAACTCAAGCAATGAAAACAACACTCATACCTCCTGGACCTAACAAAACCCCAAGCGTCGCCGCTGTCGGTACTTCGAAGCCTGAAGCACTAGACAGCTTACCCCACATCACTACAACATCTTAAGACCCAAGCTCTACCCAATCCATTCCCCTATATACCCCTACAAAACCGCAAGCCCTAAACCCCAAAACCCTGAACCCTAAACCCTGAACCCTAAGCCCTAAAAGATTACCACGGCTGGGTTCTCCACAGTGCTCGGAATCATTCCACCTGCTTTTGGGGCAGTTAGGGTTTAGGGTTTACGGTTTAGGGCCCCTAAGAAAGTCCTCATCAAGGACTGTAAACGGATTACTTTGGGAAAAGCACTCCAAATTCTGAGCCTCATAGGGGGTCAGAGGAAGTACAGACAGGTTCGTAGGCAATGGTGAGCTGTAGGGTTTGAGGTTGGAGGGTTTCCCATCTGGGGACCCTCTGGGGTAACATGGGTGATATAGGTATACCAAGGTTGCATAGGCCTTGTAGAGGGGTTGCATAAACACTAAACCCTCAACACTACACGGATTTAGATTTCAGGGTTAAGGGGCGTTGATTCAAAGTTGTAGGCCTTCCCAAAGGGTGCCCCGTTGGGGTTCCTCATGATAAAGGTTTCAGGTTCTTGGGTTGTCTGGGGATTTAGAGTTCAGGGTATCGGGGCTTCGAAATAGAATCTTCAACGCTGAGCGATATGGCTTGGGATCCAACGAGCAGAACAGTGTACATGTTATATCTGTCAGGGATCTATGGCCGTGTTTTAATGGGTTCACAAGCCTCGAGTTTAGCCAATCTGGTCAAATTTTTTCTCAACCACCATTTAGGGGTGAGGTGGGGTGAGGTCGCTGCAATTTGCCTGGATAATACATCAGCTCTCCCGGGGCGAAGTGATGGCCAAATGGCGGTTTAGGGCTTTAGGGTTGAGCGCTTAGGGTTCCGGTGTTATCCCACTCGTTACCATGGTATAGGGATACTTTGGGGAGGGGGCATAAAGCATAAGGCGATCATGAGACGCCTTATTAGTGACTGTATGGGGATTGTTTCGAGAAACACCCATTCCTGCACAGTTTATGGCGTAGGGGATGGCCACAACCCGTGCAGTAGGGGAGATTCCTAGTGGCTCCCCAAGAGTATCAGAGTTTTGGGTTAAAGTTCTGGGGAATTAGGGTTTAGCGTTTGGAGTTTGGGGTAAGGTTTAAGGTTTGACCATCTAAGTAGGACACTGAGAAGGAGGTTGATAGGGAGGTGTCTTAGGAGCCGGTCCTAGCTGGAGAGGAAACTACCTGATATTGGCCTGTGCTTGTCATAGAAGTTTGCCAGTGTCGGTGTCATGGAACAAACGATGCCGACGGTACTAACAAGAGTGACAAGTGGTGGACATCATTCAAATGGAACTGCGCCGCTTCACGAAACCCTGCAATTCTCGACGCCCCATCGCACTTCCGAATCCAAGGCTTTCAGCATACATATATACATATATGCAAAGCCACAGTAGCTCCTGCCTGACAAACCCCAGCATCATGTCGGGATTACAGGGTGGGGGAGGGGGGCGATGCAATATTCATGAAAGATTCCACAGGGGTCACTTGCGCCGATGTCGAAATGGTCCCAATCTGGGAAGTGGCCACCGCCTTTTTGTCTTGCTTGAAGGTAACCAGACGTCTCCCGTTCCGCATAGCGTAACTGCAGCGATTGATGGTGTCGATTTGGGACAACTTCATCTCTTTGCCAGAATCCAATGCGACCTTGTAGGAGGCGGTGTAGTAAGGCTGAAGCTTGAAGACCTGCCCAAGCACTAGGCCCTAAACCCCAACACCCCAAAACCTTAAAACCACTAGGCTTAACAATTTGACTGTCGTTTTCCGTATGGGCATGGAGGACATGTGGCAAAGTCCTCCTGAATCTTGAACGTGCCGCTGTCACTTGGAACAATGATATCACCTCCTTGAGAGAACAGCATGGGCGTCCGTTTATTCAACTCATGCGCATTAGCAGTTAAGAGTGCCTAAGAAGTCATGTGTCCTTCTTCACAGTAGTTGTCTTTATGCTTGGGCATTTCCGACGTGTCAGACAAGCTAGTTGGGGCGGATACCAGGTAGCCACTGGTCTTGACATCTCCGAATGCCCTCTGCCACGCTGGCTCAGGTTCTTGCTCCTTTGCCGCTGCACATATCCCGAATTTCCTAACTGCTAAACCCCAAATCGTAAATCCTAAGCCCTAAACCCTACACCTCCAAGCCCCAATACTCTCGCAAGGTCAGCTTGCGCCTATCTTTGCCGGCAGGGGGTCTCCGCCTCCGCACCCACCGGGGCCAATGTTCAAAGTTTGCGGGTTTAAGGTTTACTTTAAGATTTATTGGGCGCATGAATTTTGGGGTTCCGAGCTTTAGGGATTGGGGGTTCGGAGTTCCGGGTTTAGGATTCGGGGCGGAGGGACGTTGAGGGAATGCGAAACGTAATGAGCAGCTTATGTGAGGGTTGAAGCTTCCGATTTTTGAATTGAAGGCTGGCTGAGACTAAGTCTTGCAAATGGCAGGCTGTTGGGGGAACGTCTTGAAGGGGAGATAAGGTGAGGAGTTCTTCACGTGAGGAATTACGAGGTGGGTACCCTTACATAAAGCTTATGTAGGGCTATCATGGGGAGGAGGCGTGCCAAGGCCATGTTGCGCTTGCATGAAATTTCAGTAGATTAGGGTTTAAGGCTCATTCCTACACAGTAGTCCGAACTTGCACAGCGCCTGGCAAAGTGCAAAACTGTTCCATGTACTTTGTAAATTGTAAGCCTTGCCCCACAAGCCCTGAACTCAGAACTATAGTAGTTCTCATTTTCTTTTCCATTATCCACATATAGCCCCAACATAACCCTATGATCCCTATATAGCCCATTATCATTATATGTAGTTTCCATGTTCTTTTCCATTATCCCTATGTAGCCAGCAATATAACCGTATAATCCCTGAACTCAAAACTCCCAACCCTAAACCCTAAGCCCTACACCCTGAACCCTAGACCCAAAACCCAAAATCCTGAACCGCGAAAACCCAGCAGCCTCCCCGAACCCAAACCTGGAGGAAGCCTGGTCGCCACTTTAACTCAAACTAGGCTGAATCTAGGGTTTAGGTTTAGGGTTCCCCCAAACTACGGTGAAATCCCATGTAGCCCGCTTGAAGTGGACATTTGTCTTGATGGGCCCCCTTTTGTCGTTCCGTGTTCGCATGCGACAGTAACCCCTACACCCTAGAGTCTCTAGAGCGTATACATCCCTCTAGCTCTCTAGAGAAACATGCACAGATATTCATAGCTCTCTTGTTCTGTTAAAGCTTATATGCTCCCTACATAAACCCTATGTTAAAACCTTAATCCCTAAACCCTGAACCCTAGCTAGCTCTATAACGTCCTGCAGTAGTCGAAGGTGCCTAAGCTCTATAACAGCCTTCCCAAAGCATCCCATGGCTGGGTGCTGGGCCCATCGTCGGGCTGGCTGCGCTGCGCCGGGTGACCCGCCTTAGCTTCGAACGGGGTTGGTTTAGGGCTTAGGCTAGGTAGGCAACACCAGGAGGGGAGCTTCCAAAGTCCGAATTTAGGGTTTAGGGTATGTAGGCACTAGGGAAGTGCTTCTGTAAGGTCTAAACGTTGAACCCCTCGTCCTTCTAGAGCTGCTTGATGTCGCGCAGGGAACCCTCGAGTCTTGAAAACTCCCAACTTCCTCGCCCAGCTCAACGAATGTCCTCCCAGCATACCACGGGCCCCATTAGTTGAAAGTTCCCTGGAACCTGAATTTCAGCTGGTTGTCAGGTTTATAGATACCTGCAAACGATAATTGCTTCCAGGTGCCGTCCAGTTAGCAAACCCGAAAAAGAGACCCATATCAAGAGTTTTTTTTAAGATGGGCTGTCTCGAAAAGAAAACTTGTATAGCCCTTGACTTCAAAATGCAGCAGTAATGCACTCAAATCTCGAAGTATCCCTTGCATGCTCAAAAGAAACTAGCATACGGGGGCTTCTGAAAATCAGGGGCCCTTTTCTGATTGCCTAGAGTATGGACTATCATATCTTGGGATCTAAATTTGAGGCCCCCGGTGTCTGGAACACCCCCCAACCTCAAGCCCTGACCTGGGCTCCCGAGCACCTCTGCGGTGATTCGCATGGCGGTCTGCACGCAGGGTTTCCGGTTGAAGGTCTGCACCCTAAACCCACCCTAAACCCTAAACTGAAGGTATGAGTTTGAGGGGTTCAGTGCTTCAGGTTGATTTTTCAGGATTCAGGGTTGAGTCGAAATCATTTCCAGGTGGGTAGTTTTGCCCACGTAACCCTGGCGCAGCCCTGGTATAATTATGTACCTCTAGTCTCCCTGTACAAGACTGACATAAGCCTTATGTCAGGGTACAGTACCCACCCGGTAACTCGCCACATGGAAATTTTTCTCAACCGAGTCCTGAGCCCTAAGCCGTGGGGGGGGGGTATCATGTGAGAGATATCGCTGCAACCCTAAGCCCTAAGCCTAAGCCCTAAATCCTAAACCCTGAAAACCAAGCCCTAAACCCTAAACCAAGTCCTAAACCCTAGACTTTAGACCCTGGACCAATCTGCCCCCCAACCTTAAACGTACTGATTCTTCAGGGAGCGTCAGGAAGGAGATTGCTTAATACTTCTTAAGGTTTAGGGTTTAGGATTCAGGGTTTCAAAATCTCGTAGACTACTGCCTCTGGCCGCTTCCCCGCTCCCCCTTAAGCACCAGCAAATACACTCTCCACCCCCCGACTTGTAAATTTAACCGTGAGCCTTGAATTAAACTTACACCCTTAACCGTAAACCCTGAACCCTTAACCCTAAACCCTGAACCAGCCGTATCCCCACTTGCGCACCGACCCTGGGCCTCCGTCCGCTTCCGCACCTGACGGCCTGCGAACACGTCTGGGGAGCATGGTGGTTTAAGGTTTGGGGGTTTAGGGTGTAGGATTCAGGGTTAAGGATTTAGGGTTTGGGGCTTGTGATCTGAGGTTAAGGGTCCTAAGGTTTCGGTAAGCTTTGGGATGTACAGTTTAAGGTCCAGGGTTTAGGGTTCAAGTCTTCTGTACGTCACCTGTGATTAAAGATCAAGCCACTATGCAGATGAAAACTATCAAAACCTAATTAAAGCCAACTTGAACTCTAATAAGAATTTAAAACCAACTTCAAATCAACTAAAGTCTACTTCAGATTAAGATCCATCTGCCTCTTCCTCCTGATCCTCTAACTCACACTCTAGCTTTTTCCACTTCGGCCCAGCTGTACTGCATGTGTTTAGCATGATTTACTTCTCATTTTCGAATCAGAGAATACTTGGCTAGGTTCTTGTATGGAGGGCAAGCTCTTCTGAATCAAGAGCGCGTGGAATACAACTTAAACACCCCCAAGAAACCCCGCTAAAGGGCCGACTAACTTCTAGAACCACCCCCAACTTTTTTCGTCGCTCTTCGGTGGCAGCGTGTGTTTCAGCTTCTGAGGAATCAGCCTCGGATTTGCTATTCAAGATCTTACGCTTCAAGGACTAAGTTCAGGATATGAGGCTTAAAGGCTGAGTGGCAAAAGTTCAAGACTGAGGATTTTAAGGTTTGGGGCTTAGGGTTTAAGGCTAAGGGCTTAAGATTTCGGGCTTCAGGTGCTTTGGGAAGGTTGTAAGATCCTGGGCATTTAGTCCGGGCCTTTAATCTTAGGGCCATTCTCTGACGTACTCTAGAAAACATGATTTGGAGTTAAATGCCTACCTGAATCCCCAATGTAAAGTAATAGCCCCAAACCCATGATAACAGCCGTTACAGGCCATCATTTTACATACTTGCGGAGTTTGGGGCTTGAGGGGTTGTGGTTAGGGCTTAGGGTGGAGACCTGAGGACGAAATTGTGAGGGGTTGAGGTTCAGCATTTTAGGTTTTCAACCAAAATGTCTCCAGGCTCAAACGGGCTCAAATGAGGCTTCGACAAATCTTTAGGAAGGTTATGCAGATTTTTTTTTCTTTTAAATGTGTCCTTTTCCTACTGTCAAGTCGGAAAGCTTTCATCTCCTCCCCAAGTGTTCCCTATATGTTATGAGAGGTCAGAATGGGAAAATTCACTACACTGGGATAGAGAGCTTGGATGCTAGAAGAGGGGATTACTAGCTAGGTACACGGTTAAGGGTTCACACGAGCACCTGAAGCAATGTGCCTGTCATTGATCTTCAGATGGTCCCTCTACACCTGAAACCCGTACTGTAACCCTGAACTGCCCCCCCCCCCCCACTCCTATATAACCGCTGCCCAGCTTCCATTCCATGTTGCACGCTCATTTTCCATTACCAAGGTCCTCAACATGAAAGCTTGCCGAATGAACCCAGTACCACATTCAGGAAACCAGGGAATTTGGTGAGGTTCCATCCTCTGGATCAGTCTCAGGGTTTAGGGTTTAGAGCCTAGAGGACTCTAAACACGCGAACCTCGTACCTCCTAGCAGGGGAATCTTTTGGATCCTCCAGAAACCCTCTGGGACCAATCTATTACCTCAAACCCAAAACCTTAAAACCGAAACCCTAAGATCCAAACCGAAAGGGTTTGGAAAACCCCCGAGGCGAAATCCGAGAAACACCCACCGATGATCGCCGGGCTGTAGCTTGTTGGCCAGAATGAGCTTCTCCTTTATAAGCTGGGTTAAGGGTTTAGGGTTTAGGGTGGTTTCAGGGGTGTAAGGGTTTTAGAGTTCAAGTTTTGGGCTTAATGGGCTTAAGAAGTTTCAGGGATGCAGGGGTTTTACAGTTTCAGTTTTGGTTTAAGTGGGTTTCAGGGGGTTGTTCAGTGCTTTGGGGTTCAGGGGGCTTAGGGGGGTTCAAGGTTGAAGGGGTTTACGATATGAGGAGTTCGGGACAGCAGAGTGGATAACCAAACAGAAAAGAACCTATAAACTAAATGGAAACTGCGATGATGTAGGGGTGGAAGATTTTGCGAGCTAGCAAGGTATGTTGCGAAATCAACTAATGTCGAATCCCGATTAGTGCGCGGAGGCTGTCATTTGGTAAAGCTTTCAGAAAAATCTTCTGGACCCCAGTTCGATTTGGGGTCTACGAAATAAGCAAAGTTTCTCACCCCAAACCCTAAACCCCTAAATCCCAAACTCTAAACCCCCAAACCCTAAACCCTAAACCCTAAACCCTAAAACCCTGAACCCTAAACCCTAAAACCCTAAACCCTAAACCCCTATACCCTAAACCCTAATCCGCATGGCTTCCTTCCTTTTCTCCTATGTCTGAGGTCCCTGTCTCCCTCTTCTCTTCAAAGCTAAACTTACAGTCCCCCTTTAAGTAGATAGAATATGGCTTTTGGTATGTTATAATAAGATCCCCATATACCCCATATTCTATATACTTAAGGGGGACTATAACTGAACCACTCCCTTCTCTTCCCTCCCTGCTGCCTTCCTCTAAGAAATCTGAAGGAAGCAGAAGCATCTCCCTTCATGTATTGACTACACAAAAATGGGACCCTCCAGATCCCACCACATTTGTTGAGCACTTTTTCTGATAGAGGCACCCCTTCTGGTTTGGGGGCTAATCAGCATCCAACATAGGACATTGTCTGGCTACAGCTTGGGTTTAGGACACCGGGCTTTTACGATGTTAGGATTTCCCTAACCCCTAAACCTTAAACACGTGAGCTTGCACGGCTCAGGGCTCAGAGTTAAGGTTCGAGGCTGGAAGTAGAATTGGGGTTACACCTCAGCGCTTAGGATTGAGCCTAAACCTTTCTGGTGCCTGAGGGGGAGTGGGGGAGTGAATATAAGGGTTCGGCTACCGAGGGTTCTCATCGGGGTATGTATGGGGGTTATGTAAGGTTTATTCTAAGGATCCACGACCCCACTCTCCCTCAAGCACCAACTAGTTAAGGGTCTAGGGCGTTAGATTGAGTGAAACAGGACACTGTTCCCGTCATATAGGCTACAGTCATGTTTCCATATGGTTCCTGGACATGGGTTTCTTGTTGGGGAATATATTTGGGACTCTACTTAACCTTGGTGGACCTATATAAGAACGGTTTCAGTGCGACACCCTTAATTGGGTTTGGGGTTTCCAAGCCAGTTGTGACTCTAAATCCTTCATCACCTTAAGCCCTAGAACTTCAGTAGCCCTAAACCCTAACTCAAAGCCCTGGGGACCGTAGTCATCATTTTTGAGTCAGAAGTATGTTCCCCAAACTTACGTGGACTCCGCAGGAAAGACACGGTTTAGGATTTAGGGTTTACGACTACAGCCCCCCATGATCGTGTGGGGATGACATGTGCAACTTTGGAAACTTGGACAGTCGCGCCTGTCCGCCAGATCCCTGCACTGTCAACCTGGATGCTGAATCGTTGAGGTTTCAGGGTCCAGGGCTTGAGGCTCGAGAATAATGATGAAGGCGCCACGCTGACAATAATGAATTCTCCCGATATAGTAGCATTATACAACAAGGGAATATTCAATAGGCTGACTGGTTGTTAGAAAGAAATAAGGGAATATAATAACTAGAGGGATTGTGATGATTATGTAAGGATTATTTCCCTTATTCCCTACTAACCAGGTAGGGAGTAGGGGGAGGGGGGGGTGTAGCGGTGCGAAGCTTTCGGCTTTTGGGTCTGCCCAAAGCCTGCGCACACCAAACCCAAAGCCTTAGGAGTCAGGGCTAAACCCTAAACCATTGGATACCCCCTGCGCCCCTGACTTCTGAACCTGAGGTCTGAAGATTATACCTTCTCCCACACTAACATGTCCCTTGCAGACTACTGTCCTTCCAGAAGGAGCCTATATGGTATCTTTTCAGGTAAGGTCCTGATCCTTCGTATCCCCTTGCGTTTCATCCCTAAACATTACTTACTGGGGGATAGCAGGGAATAAGGGAATAGAAACCTACATACTCTTTTTTCCCTACTCCCTACTCAATCCCAGCAAGAAAAGTCCAACTTCGTCCCTGAACCCCCAACCCTAAACCCTAAACCCTGAACCCTAAACCCTAAACCCGAAACCAAACCCAGCAGCTCCAGGGTTGCTTTCGATTTGGGGGGCTCAGGGTTGAAGGGCCTATGGTATTGGTTCAGTGGACCCCCACCCAGTAGGGTCATATGGGGAGCATATAGGGGACTAGTATTGGGGTCATTAAGGGGGATACTAGGATATTAGATTATAGCTCATGTTTTAGGTGGACCCCCCACCCAGTAGTAGTGACTATAAGGGATAATAGGGATCATATTAGGGTTCTCTTATATTCCTATTATACCACTATTACAAGGTGGAGGGTCCTCCTAAGGTATTGGGTTTAGGGTTTAGGGCTTAGGGGGTTTCTTGTTTGTGTCTACAATTGGTACTTTCCCTTTTTAAGGGGACCCCAACCTCTAGACCTCCAAATGCTGCAATCCTTGTCATAGGGACCACCTCTTCTCCAGGCATGGGGCAAAGATATATCAAAAAGCGCTTCTTGAGCTCGGGAACTGCCTGCAATTCTGTCAGCTCCTCTGCACTTGAATTCTCAAAGCCAGCAAGCCTGTAAATCTCCCAGTGACCCTACTAGTTCAGGATCAGGGCCCTGGCTCATCCAAAAGTATCATACACCTTGAAGCCTAAACCCTAAACCCATAATCCTATACAATAAACCTGAAACCCTACTCCCTAAAGCCTACAAACCCTAAACCTTGAGTCCAGAACGTGCAATCCCAGCCACAGTTTCGATGAGGAGTAGCTCTCCAAGTGGTACTCACCATCCCCTCCTCCAGCGTGAAACTTTGATCTAGGTGAAAGGACCTTGGGGGTAAACCCCTAAACCCTAAACCATTAGGGTTTAGGGGCGCAGGGTTTAGAGTTACCCAAAACCCCAAGCCCCAAAACCCTTAACCCCAAACCCTAAACCCGGCTCTAGCAGTTGAAGGATGTCGCGGTCTTTGGGCCTTTGGCCTTTCGCGATTTTAGTGTGTACGTTTGAAGGCTTCGGTACGGATGCGACTCTGCAGGTGTGGATTTACTACGGATTCCGCTACCATACCTGCATACGATCCCCCCCTAGGTTCCCCCCTGAAATGTAAACTATTTTGAGGATATCCACAGTTAACGAAGGGGGAACCTGGGGGTAGTATAGGGGAGAATAGTAAGGGAATCCATGAGTTCATGGCCTTCGATACTTATACTCCTTACCTCGGGGCTTTCCCAAAATTGGGTTACATAGGGTGTATATAGGAATGCATAGGGTCAAGCGTTTCCCAAAATTACGGGTACCCTCTTCATAGCAAGGCTTATATAGCATTTTGGGGTCTATATTTTGGGGCCCCCCTTTCAGGGGGCAACTACTGCCGAATCCTACTTGCAGGTGCATGGGTAGGTGTCAGTGGTTTAAGTAAGATAAATACGAGCCTAAACCATTCTACTTTAAGGGACTGAGACTTACACTTATACCTGCTCATAAGCCTACAAGTCTAAGAGCAAGGCTCTACACTCCGGCCATTGCTCTCTTTATTTCCCCAAGGTCTCTGAGGGCCCTGCTTTTTGATTCCCTAAATCCTAAACCCTGAGCCCTGAAAGCTTTAACTCGCTGAGCTTCTGTGAAACCCAGCATGGCAGCCCTAAAGGATCAATCCTCAATCCCAGGAGCCAGGGCTCAAGGTTTAGGGTTTAGGGGTTTAGGGTTCGGGATTTGGACTGCGCCCTCCAACGCAGTTCCTGCTTTAGGTTTGGTACGACTTTTTGGTTATGATTCTTATGAGCCCCCCCCTCAAAAATACGGAAGCCGTCATCTCCTAATACTAAACCACGCTCCCCTAATATTGAATATTCACCCTAGAATACATTACACATGGGTGAGCGGGCAGGCAAGTTTAACATCAGGGTGGGGGGTGTGCATCATGTTAGTGTCAAGTGATGAAAACATGTTGTAGGGTGGCTGTAAACCTGAAGATCCCCAAAGGGTGGGCTTTGGGGGGTTGGGGATCGGCCAGAATCCAGGGGCCCTTCTACACCCATGATGTGCCCCTGACATTAAACGTTGCCATTGATATATTGGGAATATCTAATACCGGATGGGGAGGTTTTTAATAGTGATGGGAGCGGTTATAATTCTTATCCAACCCCCAATATAACCTTAGCATCCATGTTTTCCATGTCTTTTCCATTTGCTTCTCCACTATTGAAGTATAAGTACTCTAAACCTTATATAAGCCTATCTATTGAGGTCTAATTGCTAGATACCCCACTAAACCCTAAGCCCTATACACCCGTATGCACCCTCATATATCTTTAACCCCTAATACCACCATATAAGCACTTCTATACCCCTACGTACCCCCCCCTACACCCTAAACCCTATACACCCCTATACAACCTTACATACCCCTAAATATACGCCCTATATGAGCCGTAGTATCCCCCCCAATATCCTGTGTATAACCCTTTTAAGGAGTTTAGGCTATAGCTCATATACCCCTAGAGACGGAGCTCGGAAGCAGACCGAGCCGCTTAGGCGCAAGGTCCAGTATTGCTCATCGAAGTCGCCGTCGCCTCTGCTGTCAACTGAGTTTTGGGTTTAGGGCTTAGGATTTAGGGCGGAATTTAGGCTTTAGGGGTGTAAACAAAACGGCATGGGAACCAGGATTACAAAGGGCTATGCAGGGAGAAGTTCCCCCCAAAGAGGTTGTCTTATACAGCGGGACTTTGGGGTCGAGGGTTTAGGGTTTAGGGTCCATACATACCCAGTGTATACCCATTGCGGGTCCTGGAAGGAGCCCATACCAAGAGCACGTAAATCCAACCAACTCCTTCATACTAACATTCAACCCCCATCCAGAATATCAATTATTTGCCCACGAGAGACAGTACAAAACTGGCGGGCATATCTAATATCATGGATGAAACATGCTTTAACACCAACCCTAGAAACTAAACATCGCCCTATAGTAGTTTCCATTCCCCTACATACCCGTATATACTCACTTTTTTGGGTGATTCTGAAGGGATTCATGAGGTTTTGGGCCTGGCTTCATTGTTTGATACCTTCCGGCTTGAGTCTTGTTCTGTTCGAGGTCTAAGCTCCTCGGATTCCGGCCGTACACCATACGGATGTGCGTAGGTCAGAAACATCTTACCACCGGTTGCGTGGGGCCAGGGCAACGCATTCTTGATGGACAAATGTTACATTACATGCGGGAAACGACTGAACAGTTGGGTGGAAATTCATAACTTGCACGCATGCCCCATGACTGTCCAGGTTGGCTGGGGTTTGCTGCCAGCGACCAGCCTCCTGTGATCGGGATTGCTTTCCCTTTCACGTCAGCACCGAGACCAATGGACATGCTCTTGGTGGCGGTGCCCAAACGGATTTCGATCGAGCTGCTGCAGCTGAATGTTCCGCGGTAAGCTCCATTGCAGGCAAGTCTCCTCTCTCAAAGGTTGTTCTGCGCACTTCGTTGCGCGCGGCCTTGTCAAAGTACGCCGTGCATCTAAATGTGCCATGCCAATAAAACAAGGCCGTTCGTCCAGACCGACAAGAATATTTCTCTGTGTACAGAAGCTGAACAGCTACGTCAAATGTAGAGCAACAAATTGGGTTCAGGTGTTAAAAACACTTTAGATGAAAGGAAAGGTCTGAACTCCTGACCTCCTAGCATCTGATTCAAATGGGGAATAACGCCAGAAAAGCCTAAGACCTGGAGCCCGTGAAACCACAAAAAAACCTTAGAATCTCTCTCATGCAGGTTTTAATTCCGCTCCGTCCCAAGATCTCAAAAATCGGGCTCCTTCAAAAGGGCTTAGCAGGGGCTATACCAAGTAGTGGACAAGAAAATGGAAACTAGTACTTCGTGTTAGTATTTGATGCACACACACATACACATACACACACACAGACCGAATATCAATTGGGGCGCAAGAATCGCATGCACGTGGGAAACCCTACTTCTCACAAACAAACCCTAAACCTTAAACCCTAAACCATGATGTCATTCAAGTTATTCAAACGATTAGACGGCGTAATTTCGCTTGATAGGTAACGAAAAATTCAGCGAGGTCCTTAAACAGGTTTCTCTCATCTGCAGGTAACACGGAACCAAACTCTCAAACCTTGAACCCCTATGCAAAAGCTTAGTTCCTAAAACCCACTTGGAGGTTATCTTAACGTCTACTTTGTAATGGGCATCATGGGGCTTACAGGAGGGGTTGTTCTGAATAATGAATAATAAGTAGACTTACTAAGTCAAGGGTGCCGCCAAGCAAAACCTGCAAAAACCTTAATCCCTACACACCCTAAACCTTGCAGACGGGTTCAATTCCAGGGACAGTTTTTGGGGTACGAAGTGGAAATCCAGGGATTCTGTTGACTTTTTCGATTCCGTGGCGGTGACTGAAAACACTGGCCGGCGTGGCATCTCGGGGCATTTCCGAAGTTGTTACGGCTTTTCTCGATAAGCACCTCTTTTCAATCCAAAGCTTTTTTTGCCATGAAACGATGCGCATTGTTTCATCGATGATTTTAACGTTTTGTGACCTGCACCTGCGGCAGCGTCTTCAGAAGTCCAAAGGTGTGAGGAGTTCTGAATTAATTTAAGATTTCCCCAATAATCCAAGCTTCGGCCCAGTAGCCCAAGGTGAGTTCCGGGAGTCCAAGGTATGCGGAGTTCTGAACTAATTTCTCATTTTTCGAGTAATCCAAGCTTCGGCCCAATGGCCCAAGGTGAGCTCCAGTAGTCCAAGGGTGTGAAGAGTTCTGAACCAATTTCTTATTTTCCCATTAACCTAAACTTCGGCCCAGTAGCCCAAAGTGAGTTCCAGTAGTCCAAGGGTGTGAGGAGTTCTGATCTACAGTAATTGAAGAGATTTTCCCATTGATCCAAGCTTCGGCCCCCTTTTCCAGGAGCCGCAGCCAGCTAGCTTCGGGCATCTTATCCTTCCTCGTAGCAGGATTGGCAGCTTTGCTTCAGCATGCTTCAGCCAAGTCCGCTTGCGCTCCGCCATGCGGCCACCGACTACGAACCCGCTTGTGCTCAGAAAAAATGCAGAATGCAACACATCTTCTGACAAACCGGAACATGCTTGTGCGCTGAGTATACACAGAATGCAACTTCTTTAGACAAACCCACACAACATCCTTGCAAACGAGCCGTTGGGTAAACCTTGAACCCTGCATGTAAAAAAAAAACATAAACCTTGAACCCTAAACCCAAAAGCCGCAATCCTAAAACCTGAATCCCAAAACCTCAACCCTAAACCCCGAAGCCTAAATCCCAAAGCCTAAATCCTAAACCCCAAAGCCTAAACCCTAAACCCCGAATCCCAAAGCTTAAAGCCTAAACCCCAAAGCCTAAACTTCAAAACCTAAATCCTAAACCCTAAAGCCCGATTCGAAGCCTAAACCCCCCCAAAGCCTGAATCCTAAACCCTGAAACCCGACTCGAAGCCCAGGGGACTGATCTGCAACTCACCCCCTTCCGTCGCGGCCAGCCAGCGCTGTGAGGCCTGGTTATATTGGGATAGTGGAAAAGAAAATGGAAACTATAAGGATTATTGGGGTTATATAGGGATAATGGAAAATAAAATGGAAACTATAGGGATTCTTGGGGTTATATTGGGATAATGGAAAATAAAATGGAAACTATAGGGATTCTTGGGGTTATATAGGGATAATGGAAAATAAAATGGAAACTATAGGGATTATTGGGGTCATATAGGGATAATGGAAAAAGAAAATGGAAACTACTATAATATATAGGTAGGGGCAGGTTCACACCGAGGGCTTATCTTCTCCCCATCTGGCAGATGAGGGTTCCTATTTAGGGTTTAGGGTTCCTATTTAGGCTTGAGGGTTTAGGGCTCCTATTTAGGCTTTAGGGTTTAGGGTTCCTATCTAGGCTTTCGGGTTTAGGGTTCCTATTTAAGCTTTGGGGTTTAGGGTGTAGGTTTCTTATTTAGGGTTTTAAGCGAAATTCTCCCCATGTTGCAGTTTAGGGTCCTTATTCAGGGTTTAGGGTTCTGAGGGACCTTGGAGTTCAAGGCTTTGAGGATCTATGAGGGTCTAGGGCTTACACATGGAATTCCAATAGAGGCCTTATGAAGGGCACTTCCGGTTGAAAAAAGGATATTCATGGTGTCCCTTTTGCGCACCCAATAGATCTACACTCACCCATAATTCTAAGGAGTCCTATATACACTCACCAAAAACCACAAACAAACGGGATTTGCTAGATAGGGGGGCCCCAACATAGACCCCAACATTCTACCTACAAAGGCACCCCTACTTTGTGGAAACTAAGCCATAAACCCAAAACATCCCAAAACCCTAAGCCCTGAACCCTAAACCCTTTAGGGGAGTCGCGTTAGCCTGGGGAAAGTAAGCTGTGGCGCTTTGCTTTGTTTGGACTGCGTATCCGCAGCTTGCTCGAATTTGGGAGTTGACCCCACATGGTCTTGGGGTTAGGGTCTATGGTTAAGGGTTTAGGGTTTGGGGTTTAGGGTTCGGGGGGTTTAGGGTTCGGGGGGTTTAGGGTTCGGGGGGTTTAGGGTTTGGGGTTTAGGGATCAGGGTTGTTAGTGTTCAGATTTAAACAGGGGCACCCTGACGACCTTTTAGGACTTGTCATGGGGTCTCCATAAGGGATTGTCTTCCGGATACTTTGAGAAGGACTCTGTTCGGTCTTTGAAGCCCTAAACCCTAAAACCCTAGGGTCTGGACGGCTCCAAGGACCTCATCCAACTTCTATTGCAAAGAGACCCCACCTGGGAGGAAGCCTCTCCTAAGCAAACCCTACCCTAAATCCTAAACCCTAATCCCTAAAGCGCCCAAAAGCCTGATCGCTAAACCCTAGTCCCTAAACAGTACCTGTAAACCGAATTTACAGGGTTTAGAGTTTACGGCTTAGGATTCAGGGTTGTACTGGCTCTCATTACTAAGTTTAACCCATAAAACTGTGGGTGATTGGACTTACAGGTAAGCCCTACTAAGCTCCCAAAAGCCTCAACCTACATCGCCCAGCCAAAGCAGCTAGCATAGAGATATCTGAACTAAACTTTCGCAAAAGGGTACCCTAATCCCTAAACCCTAAGCCCTAAACCCTGAACGCGCAACCACAACCCAAGGCTCCCCCAAGCCATACCCTCCCCCCAAACTAACAGGGAACCCCCAAAAGTGCTCCCTGAAGACTACCGCCTTGAAAAGGGGTCCCTTAGGGGTTATATATAGGGGTATATAAGGGGATACATAGGGGGATGTAGGGTGTAGGGATTATGGTTTAGGGCTCCACACATTAGGGAGATTTTGGGGCGGGGATCCCTCTAACAAGGATGATATTGGGGTCTCCCTATCTATGGAAAATACGGTATCTGTTTCCATGCTGCTTTGGGGACACGGAACCTTCACCATTCTCCCCCTCGGCCATAGCCGCTCTCAGCTATAAACCTGCTCAACTGTCTAGCCTGCACTGATTCCTCTCAACCACGGTACAAACCTTCAACCGTAAACCCTAAAGCCGAACATACAAATTGCCTTGCTGCCAAGGCGGAAGGTGCCATCCGGCGGGCGGACAGTGATCTGCACATGGTGCCGCTGCCAAAACCTCTTAGGCAGCCCCTCTGAGGGTGTGCTTAGGGGTGAACAGTTTAGAGGGTAACTGTTGATACTAAAAACCCTGCACGATTTTAGTATACTATAGTAGCATAATTCCCAAGGCATAAGGTATGTAAGGTCATGCAGGGTTTTTAGTACCCACCTAAGGAGGCATGTGGAGGGGTCCTTGAGGACTCTCCAGGATTCGAGGATTTAGCATGTAGGCGCTCTGAGAGTTGTGAGCCCTATCTTTGGGCCATGCCTTTAGGATTCCTTTACATTGGTTAGTATATGGCCGGACCTTGATTTCGGGTCACCACCCCTAAAGCACTCCGATATAATCACTGGGTAGGTAGGTTTAAGAAATACCCTAACTCCTAGACTCTAGACCCGGAAGCCGCAACCAAGAACCATAAACCCACCTCGACAAAGAAGCTCAAAAAGATCGACCCAGAAGTGTCCAAAAGTTCTAGAGCCCAAAACATTGAAAAACTTAAAGTCTAAGCCGTGAACTCAAGACATGAAGCCTATGATCCCTATAGAATCCTCTACAGCTCTTAGGCGTGAGGTCGGAGCTTTTTCCTTAAAGCCCTCAATGCTACAGACCAACTTCTTCAAGAATCTTATGCGCAGCCACCAAAACCACAAACAACAACTACCCAATCCTATTCTTTTGAAGGTCCTATTTCTGGCTCTATTTACCAGCAATTGTGACATCCTAGTTCTTAGGTATAGCCCATACACTGCAGGGAAATGGAGCCTCGGACAAGCAATAAACGCCAAGCCCAAACGCATGCAAATCCGTACCCTGAGCCGAGAGCAAATCGTCTGGGTTGGCCCCCCAGCTATCACGCAGTTGCAGCTGCCCCTCCTCAGGGGTTCAAGGGTGCGGGCTTTGAGACTTAGGGTTTAGGGCTTAAGCACTGCCAGAATTTAGAGATTATCAAGCCCCGAGGCCCATCAGCCCTTAACCTTACAATCTAGGGCCTTTCCAAAGGGTCCTAGAACATTCCTAACCAAGAAACTACCAACCCAAAAAAGGAGCTACAGTGGAGGGCCCAAGTAAGCCCGGAACTTTACCCCTATATGAGCCCCGTAGTCCGTAGCGTGTCTGACGTCTTCGATTTAAAGTCTCTCAAAAACGGGAGACCCCTAAACCCTAAACCCCTCAAGCCCATGTAAACTTACCATTGGTTGGGGTTCCCAAATTTCCTCAATCTCTAAATTTGAAAACTTCAAGATTTCAAGCTCAGAAATCCACCCCCAAATCCTAATGGTAATGAACCCTAAACCTTAAACCCTTACAAAGGAGGCTGCTGTCCCCATTTGGGAGCAGATACTGTCAGGGTTTAGGGTTCAGGGTTTAGGGTTTATCCGGTAATCAACGTGGGTAGTCCCTGGCATAAGGATTTTACTATATGAGCTATTGTCTAAACTCCTGGTATCCCCCTTAATAACCCCTATAGCAGTCCCTTATATAACCCCAGGGGACCCCTGTTAAAAACCTAGAATCCTAGAAGGCTAAACTCTAAGACCCTAACAGGTAAACCCTAAACAAACCATAAGCTAAACATATTCGCGAATGGTATGGTTTCCTAACCACAACAACGGCAGCCTAATTCAGCTTCCTTGTATCTGCATCTGTCGCGGGACCCTCCCAAACATGTTGTCCAGCTGTTTATTGGGGCTTATAAAAGACGTTTGTCTGCAACTGTTTTCAGGACACCCCTTCCTTTCAGGACACCCTTAATTAGAGAACCACCGCAAAGGCTGAAAACCCTAATCCCTAAACCCTAGGCCCACCCAGAAAAGGGTTTCAGGCCACTGAAACCCCACTCCTCTGTGCAGGCGAGGCAAAGACCCGAGGCCACATGTTTCAGGCGCATCCATCGGTAGGTGCCTTACACGATTTTGGGTTTAGGGTGTTGTGTAGGGGTTAGAGTTTAGGGTTTAGGGTTAAGGTCTTGGGATTCAGTGTGTAAGGGGTTTCGGTTTAGTGTGTAGTCTTTGGGGTTTAGATTTTGTCACTTAGGGTTTAGGGTTAAGTCTTCTGGGACTGTGGAATAGAAAAGAAGAGACGAAAGAAGTACCATATACCAGGTTATTCACGGCTTCGGGTTAGGTTGGGAACGGGGGAATGGTCTTCGTTGGCAATATCCAGGTTATGCCCGGAAAATGATGCAATGTGCAAGACATCTGCGATTCTGGTTCCCTACGCCCCAGACCCTAAACCCTAAACCTTACCCAAGAGCAAGGTTCCCTCATAGTCTTGATTTCTTGGTCCGGACTGTAAAGTCTTCTGGGAAATCTGCACTAAAAGGCCCTGAAGGTTCGAAACCCTGAATCTCTCAATCCCTAGGTTCTAGAGTTTTAGGGCTTACGTCTTAAAGTCTTAAAGTCTAGAGGCTATTAGAAGAGAAGCCACTTTCGGATTTAGGGTTTAAGGCTCCACGCAATACCCACACCTCCTTGCTGGCAAGACGCGCGCAAAGTTCCTCGGCAAGCACACGTGGACAATCCAGGCAAACTCAGATTCGATGTGGAGCATCTCTTCCGAATCACCTCGGGGTTGCTGCAGGGATAATGGAAAAGAAAATGGAAACCCCAGGTCCCTTTAAAGGGGTATATAGGGTTCTCTAGGGGTATATATAGGGGTTATATTGGGATAATGGAAAAGAAAATGGAAACTACTATCTAGGGTTTAGGGTTTAGGGTTTATAAACCCACTTAAGTAGATAGAATATGGCTTTGGGTATATTATAATAAGATCCCCATATACCCCATACTCTATCTACTTAAGAGGAACTATACCTGTTGAACACCCAGAGTCTTGGGGCTTTGCATGCCATGAATTTCGGTCCTGGGGTTAGGCAGACTAGTACTGATATTGGAAATACCTCTGCCACTAACCCACATGTGCTTAAGGGGGAGTGGGGGAGTGAATATAGGTACCATTACAGTGGTATATATGGGGATTACATAGGGACTATGTTAGGGATCTACTCCCCCACTCTCCCTTAAGCACCAGAAGTAGCAACAAAGATGCTAATGCAAGTCCCCGCCGACAAGCTTTAGACATTGCAACAGCCAACAGCCATCGCTACCGTTGATGCAACAAATCTTGCAAAGTCATTAGGAGTGTATGGGGCAGTGTAAGGTTTCCTGCGTCTGGCACAATGATGGTCAGGATAAAGATGAAGATGATGATGGTTATCACCGGTATCCTAAGGAGTTAACCCGATAACGATAAAAATTGCGTTGCTTTCTTGCTTCATCATGCTACATCGGGCTTTGATGTTGTGCATAACTTTTCTGAAGCTATGCAAAGGAGATTCGAATTAAAGCTGTTGACCCGCAGGCAGTTCCCAAAGAATTGTTCCTCTGTTCCCCGCATACTCAGCACGCTTTGGGGTTTTGATTCCTGTTTAGGTTTTCGGGGTTATGGATCACTAAATTCACCCTGCCCCGACACGACCTTGGGAATCCAGATATTTGGTTTCCTAAGCCCCTAAACCCTAAACGCTAAGTTAAATCCATCAGTAAGCGGCCCGTAATCTCGACCCAAAACAAGGACTCTCGAAAGGGGTCCCAATTTCCGGTCATCCATCAAACCCAAAAACCTGTACAACGCCACCAGTCCTCGGCCCAGAACCATTGACCTGCAATGCGAAACCCAGACCCAGAACTGGGTTTAGGGTTTAGGGCTGTTTAGGATTTAGGGCTTCTCTTCTGGAATCGTTAGATCCGCTGCACGCTCTAGATTTGCATGCAAGATTTCCACCCCAGGACATTTAGGGTTTAGGGTTACAAAACAAATTGGCACTGAACCTTTAATCCACTATCTATAGCCATACAAACTCGGAGGCCTGAACCCTTGACCACAAAACTGGAGCTTAAGCCCTTACGCAGACACCCTTGGTCCTCTACCTAGCCTAAACCCTAAACCCTAAAGGTCCTGCACTAGCCCAATGTAACCCCCATATAACCCCTATATAACCCCGATAATATGGTAGCTACCACTTTCTTGTCCATTATCCCAATCAAATTCTGAGGCTCTGGCTCTCTGCGCGGTAAGGGATACTTGCAAACTCATCGAAGTCCATCTGCGCAATGCCCTGCTTGAGGGGATCTATGGGTTTCGACTTTACAAGGTTTGGTGGTTTGGGTGTCGGGTTGAGCTGGGCTTTAGGATGCTATAGGTTTTGGGGATTCTAAATGTCTGCGGATCTCTCGGGCTTTCCGGTCTAAAGACTTAGGCAGGAAGGTTCAAGCGCAAGGAACACCGCAAACTCCCTGGTGTTCAGCAGGGAGGCGGCTTACGTAGCGATTGCTAAAGGGATCAACCCTAAACCCTAGATCCACTCCCCGCGCGTAAACCGTTACTCCCAAAAGCAGTAGGATCCTTGCTACGAAAATTCCAAACCCCATTCCGCCTACGAGGGCAGATTTTAGGGTTTAGGGCTTGTAGTGTCAGCAAAGGAAGATTCTAAGAAGGAGGAGTCCATCAGTGAACTTCCGACCCAATCACATGGGTCGTAACAACCCTAGACACAATCCTGGGTTGCTGTTAAGGAACTTAAATCAAGTTACCATAATGGGTATATACCCTAAATCCTAAACCCTAAACTTATGTAGTATATAGTAATTCCTATGGTTTCCCCACAATTTAGTAACCTAAATGAAGTTCCTTAACAGCAACCCAGAATCCCTGAGGTGCCACTCCCTGAATGCATCTTATGAGAATGTGAACCCTATAATGGTTTAGGTTGGGTCATTCCCCC
>CAJNIZ010043030.1:38986-59203 GCA_905231905.1 Symbiodinium pilosum
TGGGGACCTTATTGTAATATACCCAAAGCCATATTCTATCTACTTAAGGGGGCCAAAACCCAAAACCATTGAGAAGCCCAGCTGCTGTGCCCTCCGCTCAAGCAAATCAAACAGAATATCCAGTCCTGGAAAAGGCATCAGTTTAGGGGTTGTGGTCTCGGATTTACTTACTGACCTACTAGTGGACTGGTGGTTGGTACGGAATAAGGGACTACAATCCCTATAGAATCCCTCATAACATGTTCCTATATTCCCTACTAACCTCAAACCCTCAAACGTATACATATATATATATATGTAGATATGTATTTTCCAATATTCCCTACTAACCCCAGTAAGTTTAGGGTTCAGGAGCGCGATGTTTGGGATGAGGGATTCAGGCTTGGTTCTTCGGGTGTAACAGATAGGCTGAGGTCCCGGTCATTGATGCGATCAAAACAAAGGTTCGTTGTTAAAGCAAACTCCTTGTGGTCATTTCCCTACATGAAGACATGCTCAGGTGGAGAAAGTTGCCAGGTAGGAACCCCGAGAAGGCTTCCTTACAATGATGACCTAATCAAAGTTCTTTATATCCCAAAAGACCCCGAAGATAAGGTATTAAGTCCCTACATAACCCTAAGATATCCCAAGATATCCCCAGTTTCTGCTTACATGTCCAACTTCTTTTCTGAGGTTCTGAACAACCCTAAAACCTTAACCCTATATCCTAAACCCTGAATCCTAAACCCTAAACCCTGAATCCTAAACCCTAAACCCTGAGCCCTGCAGCCCTAAAGCTCTTTGATCCAAGGCGCGTCCGTCCCCAAAGAGCAACTTCCACTTGAGGGCTCGCTTCAAGTAGCCTTGGGGTTAGGGTTTAGGGTTTCGGGTTTAGGTTGATGGTTTTAGGATTCAGGATTAATTTGGGGCTTCCAGACATTCGGAACTTTTTCGAAACCCCCAAGATCAAGATTGGCTTAGTGTACTGGAGTTTATTTGGGGGCGACTACTTATGAAAACCCTCATTTGGGCCTCGACTGGGCAGTTTGCAGGGATTGCAGCTGCTTAGGGTCTTGGGTCGGGGTTAACGCTTTGGTGCGTTTAATCTTTTCATCTTTTAGTTTTAGCACTTGGATGCTGGGCTTTTCAGGGCTGGAAGAAGCACGGGCTGTGTATGTTACTGCTTCGAAGTTCAAGGTAGCTATAGCCCAAATATACCCACCTGGAACTTATAATCCAATTGTAAACATATTACGGGACTTCAGAGCCTGGTAATTAGTAATTGAATTATAAATGCAATTGCAAGTGCGTTATGATTATATACCCTGAACCCCCAAGAGGTCTTTGGAGCTTTTGGATTTCTACCGGTGTCCTTGGTCAGGCTTGTGGTACAGGTAGTTCAAGCTCTTTGCACGAACTTTACCAAGCCTCAGCATAGAAAAATGCAAAGTTGCACCAAACTTCCGCAGAAATCTCTTCCCAGTTGTACTTGCACGTATAACCCAACTACAAGGCCCTTAAGTCCCCTAATATGCTTACAAGTTACAACTGGTTTAGAAGCGCTGAAGTTTACATAGGATTTCCTAGATCTCGATGCTGCGAAGCCAACCCATTGCCTCAATAATTTCGGCGAAAACTCTTCACCTGAAATCTCAACTGTTTAGGGTTTCAGGCATGTAGTCCCCCTTAAGTATATGGGGCTTAGGGTTTAGGGTGCTATCAATGATTCTTGTGCTGCGGGCGTGGGACAACTTGAGCATTTGCTTACACCCAGCCGCCTCGACCCTTAACCCTGTGGAGGAATTCCCTGACTGAATCTTCCACGGCACCATGTGCAAAAACAATTCCAGCTGTTTATTGACGGCCGTAAGGTTGAGGGACAATAAACAGAAGCTGGAAACTTTTTCCAGGACATCCCCAGTATATGAAAGACTAGGTCTCTGGCGCCGGCGCTCTACATCTGGAACCCTGAGCCAGCCGAACAAGTCAGACCCTCTAAAAGAATCCAAAGCACGGAACTTCCCAATAATCCCTAATTATTTACCCAATGTATCAACGGGCTCATTTTGTGTGTGGGGGGGCAGGCCATTTGTTGGATCCTGTTGGGGTTTGGGAATCTTGCTGCGTACAAGTTGCTCCCTTTCCTTAGGACAGCAGACTGCTTTGAAAAACAGATCGCAAAGAATTCAATGCGCTCTCCCCCTTGCAAACATGGAACCCAATGTTGCCACCTTGTCAAGGGATGGCGTGTATCTAGGCTTCTTTTCTGGTGTTCCATCTTAGTTTTGCGAACGCAACACCCTAAATCATTCACTGATGCGTACAATTCTTGGGCAGCTGTGGCTCAGAAGCAGGAAGAGGGCAGAAGCATAGATTCACCATCGAGTTTATATGGAAGTTATAATGCCCGAACCCACTGGAATACATAATCCGTATATGACCCATATAGAACTCCTGTAAACAGGCCCCTTGAAGCCTACCCCACTTAAGAGGACCAAGAAGAAGCTTCACCCACAATACCCTTCAGGAAAAAACTTTTTATAATCTGTAGAATCTGTACTTAAGCCCGAAACCTACCCCCCACCCCAACCTTTAGATCAACCCCCTTTGACCTTTACACGTTCAAAGGGAACCCAAGCTTGTCCAACAATCCTAAACCCCTAATCCTAAACATTAAACCCTAAACAATCCAACCTGGGAGTGCATTACCAAATAAGGTTTAGGGCTGAAGGGTTTAGGGTTTGAGGCTTAGGGCTTCAGGGTTTAGGGTTTAAGGTTTAGGGATTTAGGGTTTAAAGTTTAAGGCTTAGAGTTTTGGGTTTAGTGGTGTTAGGGTTGATGCTTTAGGGTTTAGGGCTGGCAGGTTTAGGGTTTAAGGTTCAGGTTTAGGGTTTCCCGAGTATTTACCAATAAAGGGAGAACCAAAGCGAAAAGAAATTCCACAATAAAAGTGAACCCTCTGTTTCTAAGGGTTTATTAAGGGATGATGTACTGTAGGGTCAACATTAAATTCAACAGCATTTTGACATGTACTCGAGGTACCCTTCACCGCAATCATACACGGAATCTAGGACCATAATATGTGCAACTATACCTATAACCCCTACACTAAAGCCCGGGACCCCAAATTCAAAGATCCTAAGCCCTAAACCCCTAAAGCACCCGAAGAGTGAGCCCACAAACAAGCCAAACTGATCCTACCCCGCTTGAATGCTAGGAGACCATTTCGTTACATGTTCCCACTTTCGGATTTTGAGTTTAGGGTTTAGGGATAAACCCCTCTGTTTTATGGTCCTTAATATTCGGACCCCTATTATGCTCCCTATTAAAGGGAGGGAGTTTATTATGTAATCACGGGTCTACATTACGTGTTCCCAATTTAGCGCAACATAGCCAGTAAACGTGGCTTTCCAGGTAACCGTTACCCTTCCAAACATCTGAACCCTAAGCACCTAAACCCTAAGACCTATGCGGTAATTTGCCTAAACCCTAAACCCCTAAACCCTTTCCAGGCAAGCAACCTTTGACTCCCGTAAAACCATCCCCCCACTGTTCGCATGCTGGCCGGGTTGCTCAGCGAAGCCTTTTCGGACCATAGCGGTTGCAGCCTGCTTCCTTGAGGAACAGATGAGTTTCGGGCTGAGGGGCGGCACAGGAGTGTAGGGTTTAGGGCGAAACCCTAAACCCTAAAATGGGTTCAGAGGTTTAGGGCTTGGAGGCCTGGCTTTTGGCTTGGGGGTTTAAGGTTTAGGATTTAGGTTTTAGGGTTCTGGGGGTTTATCGTTTAGGTTTTGGAGTTTAGTAGAGTATTGGGCTGCGTGGGTTGGACGATCTGGCTTTACCTTTAAAGGTGGAAGTTCAGGGCACATGGTACAGCTTAAACTAGCAAATGCTTTAGAGCCTTAGTTTGAAAGCCGACCTTTGGGACGTGTTGGATGGTCCTAACACTGGTATCCGCAAATTCAGTACTACTCACCTGTAAACTGAACTAGGCCCTCAAAGTTTATAGCTTAAGGATTAGATTAGGGCTGAAGCTTTCTGGCCTAGGGTTTCTGACTTGGGTATTGAGCTCTGGGCTTGGGCTTAGGGATCATGGTTTACTTCAGGGTTTAAGGTTACCAATATCATTCTGAGGTTTTTGGGAGGGACCCCAGTACCAGAATTCTGCTAAGATCCCGGGACCATAATATTTAGAGTTCTCCCTCTGAGCCCCTGTCTAACCGCAGTCTCCATTTCATTGGCCACTTCCTTTTCCGTCTGATTCTCCGCTATTGCGAGAATATCCGTAAGCTCTATACGTCCTATAGCTCCCTTAAAGGGACCCAACCATTCGTAAGTATTTAGGCCCCTAAACCCTAAGCCCTAAATCCTATACCCTCTGCCCCATACCCTAAACCCTGGAGCCTATACCCCAAACCCTAAACCCTAAACCCTAAATCCCTAAACCCCAAACCCTAAATCCCTAAACCCCAAACCCCAAACCCCAAACCCCCAAAACCGCAAACCCTAAATCCCTAAACCCTAAACCCCCAAAACCCCTAGGCTGAATCCCTTATTAGGACGCCAAGGTTCAGTGCCGGCACCCAGAATTCAGGCAGTCCCGGCATCCGGGGTGGCGCGTCATTGTGCATGATCTGTTCAGCGGCTTAGGGCTGAAGGCTTAGGCATTGGGTTTATATGGGGATACTGGAAACTGGAAACGACTAGAATGGGTTGGATGGGGTTTAGGGTTTATGATATGGGGCTTAGGGTTTAGGGCAGGGCTTATATAGAGGCAATAGAAAACAAATTGCAATTACTGCACGATCTAGGGTTTGGCGGTTTCTCCCCTTAAAGTAGAGATCACACGGAGTAGTAGGAATTGTAATGGCCCCTTGCATCAACTCCTTCAACAGTTACTATCTGGTGGAAAGACCCATATGATCTGGGAGTTTCCAGGGGTTACTTGGGGGTCCTACAGGTAGTGCTCTATGGAGTTGCTTGTTGTGGGAGAGTTTTTTCGTGTGATCATTTCGAGAAACTCTATTGGACTCCCTTATGACCCCCTTGAATACGGTAAGTTCAGGATAATTCTCAATGATTTAGGGGGATGATGTAGGGTGTAGGGTTTTGGGTAAGCAGTAGTAGGGGAACCCATGAAACTCCCTTTGTGGATAGATGGCTCAGGTTAGGATGGCTTCGTCTTTCCCATCCCAGCTGAAAAATCCCAAACATTGGAACCTCCCAGGGGATCCTCGATGTAGCCATGGGGTCAGGAGGGGTCCATTTATTGAACCCTTTTCTATTTTGCAGGTGCTGTAGTCTATGGCTACAATTATGGATTTAGGAAGTTTGGGTGAAGGGCTTAGCATGTCGAATCTTATGGTAACACCGCCATAACTTCCTAAACTTCAAGCCCGAGCCCTCTACCCAACACCCTAAACCCTAAACCCCTAAGCCCTGAAGCCCTAAACCCCTAAGCCCTAAACCCAAAACCCCTAAGACCTAAACCCAAGACCGAGTGGGTCTCGGAGCTTAGAGTCGGTGGGCGATGAGTGGCAGGGTCTTGAAGTTCGTGTAGTTTGTATGGCTTGGGGTATAGTCCCCCTTAAGTAGATAGAATATGGGGTATATGGAAACCGTATTGTAATATACCCGAAGCCATATTTCTAGCTACTTAAGGGCGCTATAGGGTTTAGACTTCTTCCTCCACACTAACATGGCGCTGGAAAGACTTCTCTCTACCCCAATGTGACCCTGTGGCTCCTCTCTTTCGGGACCTCCTAAACCCCAAACCCCTAAACCCTAAGCCCCTAAACCGTTCCGAGACCCTCTTTTTCAAGCCGGGAGTACTAAAGCCCTGCAACCCTGTTGTGAGTGAGCCTTGAGCACGAGTTACTTGAGTATGAGCCAGAAACCCCTGTATTGTGCACAGTTCAGGAATTGAGGCTCACCCTCTTCCAAAATTTAATCCTTCTTCCTATAGGAAGGGGACAAGTTCCTTCATGGCGTTACATAGGGATATGCGTGCTCCTACAGGTATAAAGGATTTTCAGGGTGGACCCAGAAAACTTTTTTATGCTGAAAAATACCCCTGAGGCCAAAGAGCATAGTTCACGCTGCTTCTGTATAGCTCGTCCAAGACCGATTGGGTGGCCTTCGTCACAAGCTTGCTTGGGAGGCTCTTTTCAGCTACCGTAGTAAGTCTACTTGGCTGAGACTGGGGGTTATGGGGGATAGTAAGTAGATTACTAAGATACAGAGCCTCTAAGGACTGGTGGTTCGTAGGGAAGGAAGGATATAGCCAAATAGGGACCATCACCATGAGGTTTGTAGGGGGGTTTCCATAGATACAGGCCCCAGTATAGACTCCAATACAATGGAACGACCCACGGTTTTTGATTACGTTCCACCCAGTTGGGCACCCAAGAAATACAGTTACCAATATTCCTAAGAAACCCTTGACACACTCACCAAACACAATGTGTCATTTTACTGCTACTACCGGGATACTCCCTCCAATTCCTCTACCCGTCTTTTCGAGCCCCCATCCATCATGGAGTGGAAGATGAGGGAACTTGGTTTAGGGATTAGGGCCACGGGGTCCCTGTAATCGACTCCCCTACTATTAAATACTCCCCCTTTTGGTATATTATCGTATATAGGGAGTATTTAATATGAGGGGAGTGGGGGACTGTAATATTAGGGGGAGGGGATTGCTCGGGTTTAGAGTTTGGGGCTTAGGGTTTAGGGTTTAAGGTTTAGGGTTTGGGGTACGCCGTTTTGGCCTCAAATGAGCATGTGGCATCTTCCACGGTCTGCACCCAACCAACCTATTGAAATCTTTGCGTTTCTTGTATGCGAGGTTTTCAAAGTAATCAGGGGACCCCCTGTACCTATAGGTCTCTCTTTGTGCACGCCTCCCCCATTTCCGCAACCCACTAAAAGCCTCCCTACGTTCCCCCCCAAGGCCTCCATTTTGAGAAGCCCACATATCTAAAAGCCACCAAGTAATTCTTAAAAGTCATCAGAGCCCTGGGACCTGAACCATAAAACACTGGTTTAAGGTTTAGGGCATCCTCACATATTCCTAGAACTACATCCCTATGTACCTCCCTATCGAATGTCCCCTAAACTCTGACAGATTAAACCCTGAACTTTATGGTTTTGGAGACTTCTGGGCTCTTTAGCTCCCCTTATTATATTGATATGAGCCAAAGTCTAAACTCCTAGTATCCCCCTTAGTAACCCCTATAGTAGTCCCCTATATAATTCCCCATATATCCCCCTAGACTAGAAAGGGTAGTTATAATCCCTTACGCAACCGAACCCGAGCCTCGCTAACGTCGTCGGAAACGAAGAAAACCATCGGAGCCGCGAAGACGACACTCTGGACGACCTCAGATTCGCCATTTTGGGCTTAGGTTTCGGGGATATGGTTTAGGTTTTCGGGTTTAGGATTTAGGTTCTAGGGTTTAGGATTTAGGGTCTAGGTGTTGGGGCTTAGGTTCTAGGGTTTAGGATTTAGGGTAGAGGTTTCAGGTTTTTGGAGTATAGGATTTAAGGTTTAGGGTCTAGGTTGTAGGGTTTAGGTTCTAGGGTTTAGGATGTAGGGTTTAGGGTCTAGGTTCTAGGCTTCAGGGTCTTGGGCTTAAGGTTTAGGGTCTAGGGTTTAGGTTTTCGGGTTTTGGTTTCAGGTTTCAGGGCTCAGGTTCTAGGATTTAAGCTTTAGGTTCTAGGGTTAAGGATTTAGGGTTAGGGATACCTGTGAGGAACCCTTGCGATATCAGGGTTGTATAGCATACTGAAGCCCCTTAAGGATTATATCGGGACTAGTTTTTAGGGTCCTATCTCATACATCGACATGCAAGTTCCACTAGGAAGACGGAAGACCTTGAACCTACATATCCCTATATACCGGCCTAACATTAAACCGCCTAAACCCTGAAAACCCTAGACCACGACCCCCCTAAACCCTAAACTCCTATGCCACTAAAACAGGAACCCCACAATCCCTAAAGCCTAAATCACTTTGACCTCTAACGCCCCAAACCATGAACACCCCAAACCCTGAACCCTCTAAACCCCAAAGGCCTAAACCATGAACCCCCCAAACCCCAAACCCCCGAAACCCTTCAAACGATGAACCCCCAAAACCCCAAGCCCTCTAAAGCGCCAAAACCCTAAACCCTCAAAGCCCCTACCCTCTAAACCCTTGAAAACCTCTAAAGCCCCCCAACCCTCAAGTCTCTAAAAAAAAGCTGCTAAAAAGCTTGCCCTCTAGCTACCTTGCTACAAAACAGGTGAACCCCAATAGTCATAAAGTGCTAACGTTATCGTGAGGATACAAACCCTTAACCCTCTCCCCCCCCTCCCACGCATTTCGACCCAGACACAAGATCACTGAAGCGCCCGGCGTTTTGCTCGCCGAGAAGAGCTAGGTGAGCAATCCTCATCTGAGGATGTATAGGGTTGAAGGCTAGGGTATAGGGTTTAGGGGGGAAACCTCCAAAATTAGCATGTCTCCGGGGTTAGGGTTTAGGGCTTTTGGTCAGGGTTTAGGGGAACCCCCAAACTATCAGGTACCCCAAACCTTTATTCTCATCGCTTGAGCCCTTACACTATGCCCATGACATCTCCCAGACCCCCCTCAAGGATCAGCCAGAGGTAGGTGCACCCCAACTGCCTGGCTGTTGGCTCTCAATGTTTATTTGGCTACCTTACGAAAAACTGGCGTGGTACCTGCAAAGAAGTTCTTTCTAGGAAGTGAGCCTGTCAAAAAGAGCCTGCATGCAGTTCCATGCTTGCTCTGGCTAGGGTTTGGGATCCAGAAGTTCAGGACCCCAATGGGTCCCAAAAAGGGAACCGTGACTCAAATTGTCATCTGCTGATTCAAGAGTGTGTTGTTTGCTGAATTGAAGTGCATAAAGCAGTCAGGCTATTTTGCGGTTCACATAAGGGGACAAACGACTAAATGGTCGTCTCCGTTTTCTTTTCCACTCTCCCTATAAATAACCCCTATACAACCCCTGTATAACCCCTATATAACCCCTATAACCCATAAATGAGTTGGTATAGTAATTACAATGGAATGTCAAGTGCACAGCTCCCAGCCATAAACCTCCGGCACTGCAGTGCATGTAGCGCCCTCCCCATAATATAGTGGTTGCTCGAACCGGGGCAGCAATACAAGGAAACCCACGCCTCAAAATACGATTTAACACCCAAACCCACGATAAATATTAAAGAATTTTAAGTTGATAATTTTCACGTGTGGAATTACTGGGCGGGTTACTTTTTTTCAGAGGCTCATACCGAGCGTATATGGGGACCTCGGAGGTATGCGCGGGCTATGTATGGCTTATGGGGGAAACTGCCCACCTGAAATCTCCTCAGATACAAAGAGTGGCACATGGTCCTTGGCTCAGCAACGTATTTTTGTAGGGGTCAAAAATACCCTCCAAAGAAACGGCCCAAACTTTTGGCACACACAGAAACGGCCCTACCTTTTGGCACACGCACTTTGACGAGTCAAGAACATATTTATGGATTCTAGACGGGACTAGCCACCGCAAACCCGCACAAAACAACATGTATGAAAAACGACTGAAGATTTTGATTCCACAGACGCTGGGAACGGTACAGCGTGAAGCGAGACAAAAATGAGAATGAGAGGTAAAGCCCCCCATGCTGTCCCATGGGTGGGCAGGTTTTCCTGGAACGCAGTGGGGGAGCTTCATTGGGCAGGGTTCCCAACCCTCCCCCTGTCCCCCCACAAAATGAAACATCACAACAAGATGCAATAACAATAGCAAGCAATTTTGGAAGCGATCCCTTTCCGGTATGTACAAACAGTTTCACTCACACACGCACACACGCACACACCAAAAAAAGACTAACCCTATAAACCTCAGCCCTACTACACCCTAAACCCAAAACAAAAAGGGGAGTCCAAATCTGGGGACCCCCTCCCTATCTGATGAATTCCCGAAACACGCTGCATCCCACAGCAAGTGAATTTTGCACGGCAGACCTGTCGGTACCTTATTGCCCCAGGTCACCACAGAGCCATCTGCTAGGATGGCAGCAAATGTGCTATCAGAGGCTTGAATCTGCTGCACATTCTTCAGCTGATCTTGCGCAGCACTGCTGTCGCCACCTTGGTCAGCACTGCCCCAGGTCACCACAGAGCCATCAGCACGGATGGCAGCAAAAGCACCATAAGAGGCCTGAATCTGCTGCACGTTCCTGAGTTGATCCTGTACAGCACTGCTGTCGCCACCAAAGTCAGCATCCCCCCACGTCACTACAAAACCATCACCAAGGATGGCAGCAAAGGAGAAGACAGAGGCTTGAATCTGCTGCACGTTCTTCAGCCGAACTTGCACAGCACTGCTGTCGCCACCTTGGATGCCCCAGGTCACCACGGAGCCGTCGCTACGGATTGCAGCAAACGCCTCATAACCTGCTTGAATCTGCTTCACATGTTTGAGCTGATCTTGCACAGCATTGCTGTCGCCGCCTTGCAAAGCGTTGCCCCAGGTCACCACGGATCCATCGTCACGGATGGCAGCAAAGGCGCCATTAGAGGCTTGTATCTGTTTCACATTCCTCAGCTGATCTCTCACCGCACTGCTGTCGCCACCATGTTGTGCAAGGCCCCAGGTCACCGTGGATGAATCGCCAAGGATGGCTGCAAAAGCACCAGTAGCGGCTTGTATTCGCTGCACATTCACCAGCTGGCGTTGCACAGCCGCGCTGTCGCCACCTGCATAATCTTCGCCCCAGGTCACGACGGAGCCGTCGCTACGGATCGCAGCAAAAGCGCCATTTGAGGCCTGAATCTGCTGCACATTTTTCAGCTGATCTTGCACAGCACTGCTGTTGCCACCTTGGCGGGAGTTGCCCCAGGTCACCACAGATCCATCGTCAAGGATGGCAGCAAAGGCACCATTAGAGGCTTGTATCTGCTTTACATTCCTAAGTTGATCTTTCACCGCACTGCTGTCGCCACCTTGGACGACATTGCCCCAAGTCACCACAGAGCCATCACCAAGGATAGCAGCAAAGGCCTGATGGGAGGCTTGAATCTGCTCCACATTTGTGAGCGGATCTGGCAAGGCAGCAAGGCCGTAGTCACCTTGGGCGGCATTCCTCCAAGTCACCACAGATGCATTGCCCAAGACAGCCGCGAATGCTCCGCCTTTTCTTAAAGGCCGTATCATCACTGGCCGTACCTGCATTGTCAAGACATCGCCAGTCTGTAAGTCGCATTCTCTGATGGTCCTGGCTCCGTGCAGCACCGATCCATTGGAGTGAATAAGCATACCCTGGCCAATTGACAGCGCTTCTTGTGCACGTTGCTTGAAATTCTCAATACCAACATCCCATCCGGTTTCAACAGAAACGGTCCTGCCACTCAGCAGGCTCACAAAGAGTGTGATCGACATGGCACAGTCTCAGCCCCAGCTCCAATGCTTTGGAATGTGCTGCAGCTGCCAAGGAGAAGGATCAGGCGTTGTCAAGGTACATCCCTTAACCCTAAGCCGCACATCATCACCGTTACAGAAGTGGCTCTGCACAACACCAGGATAGTCTTTCCCTGTGACTTTGTTTTAAGCATGCAAAGCCAAAACCAACCATTTTCCAGCACTTGGCTCGATCTAGAAGCATTGCATTTTCCAGAGCCCTAACAACCCCAAACCCTGGACCCCAAACCCTAAACCCCAAGCCTAAACCCTAAACCCCAAGCCCTAGAACCCAACAGAGCCCTGACGCAAAAGCCCTGCAGCCTCAACTTTGAATCCCTAATCCAGACCCGTGATTAATAAACCCCTCCCCTTAATAGGGATTATAATGGGGATCCTAACATTTGGGCCTTAAAAGGAGGGGGGTTTATTAACCATGGGTCTACATTAAGCCCCAAATCCACCACTACCCAGCTCCAAGCGTCTACGGGGGCTTCCAAAAGTTAGGGGTACCTTCAAAGGGGGTTGTAGGGGTTCTATAGGGGTAATATACAGGCTTAGACAGGGGTTATGTAGGGGTTATATGAGCCATAGTCTGGAATCCTCGTGTCCCTTCTAGTTTCCCCCTTGAGTGGTCCCATACATAGCTTCTAATCCTTAATAATTATAACCCCCTTTCAGGAGTTTAAGCTCTAGCTCATATAAGGGTATGTAAGGATTCTAAAGCAAGGCTCCCCCAGCATCCTAGGAGCACCCCGCCCCCGCCTAGTTTGCCAAAACCTCGATTAAGGTTTTGGGTTTAAGGCTTAAGGATTAGGTTGGGTACTGCCCCCCTCACTAACAGTTGGATAAGAAGTATAATATGGTTATATACAGCCCTTAATAGGACCTCTAATATAGACTGTTACTGGGGGGGGGGCAGTACCCAAGGTTTAGGGCTAATGAGCTACGAGGTCAGAAGCCCCCATATCTCAACATGATCCCTACTGCTGATACTAAAAATCTGCATGACCCTGATATACTATAGTACTATAATTCCCAAGGTATATGGTACTTAGGGTCATGCAGGATTTTTAGTATCCACCGTATAGATCCCCTGAGGGGGGTGGGAGTTCTTGTTCTCATTGTTGCTGCCGTGTCGCTGTGCCAGGCCTCCACCCAAGGAATGGCCTTTCAGGGGCAAAGCTTCATCAGAGTACTGTAGGGACCTGAAAAAATTCCAACAAAATCTGAGAAGACTATTTGAGGTACTCTATACCATAAATTACACCAAGGATATAGAACCACAATATTGGAAAAATCTTCCAGTTGCTGAATTTGGGTTGAAGATGCGTTGAGGGATTAGGGTTTAGGGATGAGGTTGAGGTTTCGGGAAGGGTTTAGGGTTTAGGGTTCTCCTAAATCCTAAAGGCCCAAGCCTGAAAGGTTTGGGAGGGTTAAGGGCCCAAGGCTTCCCGAAACCCTAAACCCCATGGGTTGACAGTAGCTCAAGGGGTTTAAAGTTTGGAGTTTAGGGTTTAGGGCGAGGTTCATAAAGGGTTCAGGGTTAGGGCCCCATAGGTCCTCAGGAGCCTTAGGACTGAAGCCCCGGTCCCCCAAATCCTCAACCCTAGAAACCAACCGCTGTCTTAACGCGGATTCACCCAATCCCGCCAAACCCCAAAAGCTCCAAGCGCCTAAACTCACAAATTCCCAAAACCTGGATACCGCCCCTAACCCAGGGTTTAGTGTTTCCCCTGACCTTAATGTACTATAATGCCATATTTCCCAAGGTATAAGGTATTCAGGGACATGCAGGATTTTTGGCATGCGCCGCATCCACAGCATGAAGAGTATGTTAATAACCTGAAGCCCTATATTTTGGACCCTGTTATGCTCATATTGTCCTTATCGGGTCCTTATTCTAGGGGGTTTGGTGGCTAAAGCTCCCGTATGAAGTCCTCCCCCCCAATATCACAGCTGTAATATATGTTAAGAATTCTGAATCCCAGGCCCTGAAAGTTTAGGGTTTAAGGTTTTAGGGGCCCTAAAGCCACCCTAATCCCTGGACCGCAAAAGCCTTCAAGGCCCTAATCCCCCAACCCTAGTCCCTGAAAGCCTACAAGCCTAAAAGCCTTAACCCCCATCCCCAAACACTAGTCCCAATAGCCTTGCCCCAAGCCCTCAGCCCGCAACACCCAAAACTCCTCAAGCACTATAGGAGTTTCCATTTTCTTTTCCCTTATAATCCCTATATAGACCCTATATAATCCCTGTATCAACCCCTACATAATCCCTTTATAACCCCCATATAACCCCTATAAAATCCTTATACAACCCCTACACCATCCCTTTATAACCCCAGTATAATCCCTATATAACCCCATGTAATCCCCTGGAGCCTGAGAAGACCAGCCGCTGGATACCCAGAGCATCCAGCCGTGACACCAAGCGCTTTCGGAACATCTGAGTAATGTTTATTTGGTGGTTGAACACAATAAGACGATATTCCTTATATGAAATACTATACCCCAAAAGGAGGATACAATCTTACTCTATATTGGGTAGCATAGTATCCCCAAATTAAATACTACTCATCTGGGGATGCAGGCGAGGGGACTGTTTAGGGGTTTGTTGGGTTTAGGGGGTGTAAGGCTTGAAGGCTTTTGGATTAGGGTTTAGGGTGTAGGACTTAGGGTTTACAGGGGTTCAGGGGATAAGTACAAGGTATATGAAGAGGTTGTTATGGTTTTGGGACTTATGTAATTCGCTTTGTGGATTAGGATTTAGAGGATGTAGAAAAGGGGTTTACCTTGAACACCAGCAGATTAGGTGTAGTTTCGGATATCTCTTCCCTGTTCTTTGGTGGTCGAGTAGCGTGTCGTTTTTGGCAGCTTGGCTTTCCAGGCAGAGATTAAGGTGCCAAGGGTTTTGGGCGTTGAGCGGAGGTTGAGAACTTTCGGGCGCAGTAGTCTAGCACAAGATGACAAGGAGTTTCCGGTGGGTCATCCAAACCTTTCGATCAAGGCTAATAAACGAATTTGCCTGAAATAATGTTCTCATCCATATGGGACCGTGTTCTGTCAGCTACCCAATATTCCCTAAGCCTCAGGGACCCATATCCTATAATCCCCCCGACCTACAAAACAAGTTCTTCGTAATACTTTCTTAAGACTTTACTATAAGAAAAATGCGTTCCCAAGATCAGATTTAGCATCTTCGAGGTTTCAATGATGGGGACTATGGTACCCTTAGGGAAGCTACCAAAACCCTAGGGAGACCACAGTCTACAGCATCATGCCAACTGAAAGAATTCCCGAGTCTGTGCTGCGGCGTTTGAGCTTCGGGTTTTTGTAGGGGGCTAGGGTTTATGGAGAGGTTGTTTAAACTTGTTGCTGGTGCGCGGGTGAGGCATGCATTTGGAGGGGGGAACCTGGGTTGTCAGAAACTTCCAAATCTAAAGTTTGGGCTGCAATTTGGAGATCATGTGGGGCATGTAGAAATAATTATGACACACCGTGCTCGTTGGGGTGACAGGAGAGTTCTAAGTTCATGTAACGCTGCGGGCAAAATGCAATAGGGCTTTGCGGTATATTGTGGCATAAGGTACTGCTCGTCTACGTACCGACGAAGACCTGAGTCACGAGATAGCTTTGGGTTGAGGGTTCAGGGTTCAGGTTTTAAGGTCAACAGGCTCTATAATATACCCATGGAATAGCAAGGGGGCGCTCCTCCAGAAATCTGAACAGAAACCGTGGCTCGGAACGTCTGCAAGGTGAGTCTCTAAACACGAAACCCCCCAGCCACAAAACAACTGGCCACAGAAGCCAAGCTTTTGCCACATAGAATATGTGGGCTTCCGAAAACTGGAGGTCCCGTTTTGGGAGTCTCTACAAGAACGACCATAGGGGGAACTATTTGAAAATACCCATGTGATCTCCAAAGTGCCTGATCAAAGGCTCGTGGACTAAGACCTTTCATCCCTCAACTCTAAATGCTCAATTGTTAAACCGTGAAGCTACTAGTACCAGCAAGCCCTGAACCCGGAACCCTGCCAAGAAGCCAGGAAGTCATGCTCGATGACAGCCATCATAGCCCCGTGGGCTTGAATTTGGTCCTGAGGTGACCCAGGGTTGCAAGAGTCCAGGCGCTCTAGGAGGTTTAGGGCTTATGGTTGGTTAAGGAGGGGCTCTAAACCGTAAACTTATATTGGGTAGATTGTGGGCTTAAATTGGGTACTGAGGTGAATCCGAACTGCAAGATGTCAGGGCTTCCTAGCCCTGAACTACGCGGTTTAGGGCTTACCCATGCCCTCGAACCCCTTTAATGACTCAGCTGCTGACTGTCTACACCCTTACAATCCAAGTCTCAAACCCAAACACCTCTCAACGCCCAAATCCCGTGCCCCAGAACCCCCATGGCCTCGTCCTGCACCCCTGAACCTCTGAATTCCAGACCCCAACTTCCACTCCTCGACCTGTCGTTCCTACGCCAAAGCCGGAGCACTGAGCCCCCACGAATGCCAAACCCCCACAAACCACGAGAACGAGTGGCAGTTTCCCCAAATGGGTGGACCCCAATATAAGACCTATGGGGGCCTCCAAATTTTGGGAAACTCTTTATATACTCTTAAACCCTAGACTCCGAAACCCTAGCCCCTTTATATTCCTATATGCCCCCTGTATAAACCCTATGCAACCCCTGTATAACCCCTATATAAGCCCTTTAGCCCCTGATTTCTGGAACCCACGAGTCAGGCTGCTGTAAGGTCAAACCAAAGGTGGCAAAGGCTGGGCGAGAAACCCGCATCCTCCAGGGTGTAGGTGAGTAGCGTTTTTTTGGGTGGTTGAACACAGTAAGATTATATTCCTTATATGAAATACTATACCCAAAAAGGAGGATATAACCTGACTCTATATTGGGTACTATAGTATCCCCAAATAACATACTACTCAGGTGGGGTTTAAGGTCCAACTTTTTTTTGTTGCGGGCTTCTTCCCGGTAGTACAGGGGCATATGCTTGAACCTGCATTCCAAGAACTCAGCCCGCCCAAAGCAACAGGGGCTTAGGGTTTAGGGCCCAATAGAAATCCAATATGGGGTTTCAGGTTTAGGATCCAAAGTAGGGTTTTGGGTTTTGGGTGAAGGATTTAGGGGCTCGGGTTTCCCTAAACCCTAGACCTAAACCGCCTAAACCCAACGGAGATTAAGGTTTGAGGTTTAGGGTTTTGAGCTTGTTTTTTTTGGGGCTCAGGGTGCATGGACTCAAAGTAGTCTCTCGCCGCTGATAAGCCACACAAACACCCACCTGTCCTCTAATTTCTCTTGGGTACCCATTGTATGTGGGCTCCTATAGGTTTTCTCTGGGTGTTTGAATCGGAGGGGCCAGGAGTGAGGGATTAGAGCATACGCTGATGGCACTGCTTTTGCCTCTTGGGAATTGTGGTTGTCCAAGCCCACTCACATATCCTGACAGAATACACCTTCTGGCACGCAACTCCTCCGAGAAAACAGGGAACTTCGTTAGAGGTGCATCTAAGACATATTCTGTCTGTAGTGGAACTCTCCCAAAAAGTACTTTAGCTGTTTATTCAGGGCACGTGACCCTCAGACAAAAACAAGAACCTTTGCTGTTCAATTCCAACCCGCCTCTTGGGACCCACTGAACACCAAAACATGGATCTTACTAGGAAAATCCCAAACAAGCCCCCCGTTCTCAGACAGCCCCATTTCGACAAACCGCAGCGACCCTAACCCTAAACCCTCAGGGTCCAGCCCTAAACCCTCAACCCCTAAACACTCAACCCCTAAACTGTCAACCCCTCAACCCTCAACCCCTAAACTCTCAACCCCGAAACCCTCAACCCCTAAATCCCTAAACCCTGAAACCTTCAACCCTTAGCCGGTCCGTTCCCATCTCCACAAGCGTTTTGCTGCCACGCCAAGTGACAACCGCAACTCCTCACATACAGAGAGCAATCCTACCCAGTTTACAGGGGTTTAAGGTTTACAGCACAGCACGCCTACCCCCCATGACTGGGTAGTACTTTATAAGGCCCTCCAGAAATTATGTAGGTCCCCTCATACAACAATAAGGAACATGTTAACTACCCAAACTGATAATCCTTAGCCGTAAGACTGGGCTCAGGGCGTACGGTTCATGGGTTTGAATACACGTTTCAAGCTTCAGGGCTTCAGCGTCCAGGTTGTAGGGCGCAAGCAAACCCCAAACCTCAGGCCCTTGGCCCGAAATCCGAAAAAACGCCCAAAGCATTATTCTCACCGTCAGAGGCGGCTGTTGCAAACCAGGAAGAAGCTCCTTCAGTACATTTGCGACCCTCTTGAAACCTTTCACACCGCCTTGAGACAACTCTAAACCTCTCCCAACATCAGTCTTACGAAACATTTTTTAACGGACAAGAAGCATAGGTTATAAGTGGGTTGTAACACAAGTGCTCTTCGTAGAATTCTGAGGGCTACTTCAGAAATGCGAGGCTCCTTGGCTGACGACGAAGCCAATGCGCGAATGCAGGTTGTCCTGACCGGCCCTACGCAGGGCGGCCCCCCCCCCCCCTCCTGTAGGGATTTCCAAATTAAATGCTGAAGGAACCCACATATTCCTACGACATCCAATCAACAATCCAGAATTCTTGGGGGGATCTGCTTAGCAGTGTACGGTTACTACAATCATGAGTTTGGTCTGAAGGTCCAATGTTGCTCAGTAGGACTTGGATTGCAACAAGGTTGATACGCCCTACACACATGGAATTACAGTATTATTTTGGACCCCCCACCCCATCATAGTGACTATAAGGGATAATAAAGATTATTGTAGGGGCCTACTATAATTCCTATTATACCGCTTACAGGGTGGCGGGTGCTCCTAAAGTATTCTCGGGATCCTGAGAGGCGCAAAATTTCCTTCATCCAGCGTACCATGGGGGTCTGGGATTTTAAGTCCAGGGCTGGTCTAGGATCTTAGGGGTTAGGGTTTAGGATTTATGGTCTGTGGATCAGGGCCTAGCATGTAGTGTTCAGGGGTCGGGTATGGGGATTAGGAATAGCTTTGCGGCAGCTAATCTTACTTTGTATTCGTAGAGATCGACCAACAACGTAAAAGGCCACGGCCGGCCCACCTTTCGATTCATGTCCAGAAGCCCTAATCCTCTTCACCTAATATTAAATTCCCCCAACACCCCTAATACTAAATACTCCCCATTGTGGTATATCCTACTATGGTAAATTGGGAGTATTTAAAAAAAGGGGGTGGGGGGGTTAATTTTAGGGGGAGAAGATTACACTCCTGAACCCCAAGCCCTGAACCACTACATTCCACAACTTCTCTCCGAATATGGGAGCTTCTCAAGATGGGTGGCCCCCAAAGGACCCTGAGGATATGCAAGGAATGTCAGCGAGTCACGGGGGTCGCCCTTTTTGCAGGATTGTTTGTATGAACTCCACATGTGAGCTATAGTCTAAACTCCTAGCATCCCCCTTAATAAGCCCTATAGTAGTCCCCTATATAATCCCCTATATGACCCCCCGTTAAGGAGTTTAGACTATAGCTCATGTAGCTCCAAAACGATGATGTGCCACGAAGTCTTCTAGAAGCGGTGGGGTGACGTCCTTTTTGCTTAGGGTTTAGGATTTAGGGTTTAGGGTTTAGGATTTAGGGTTTAGGGTTTAGGATTTAGGGTTCCCCCTCCCCAATATTTTCTCTGGGGTTTCACACAAGTATAGCTCCCTATGCTCCCTCTTGCGTTCCTAGCACCATGGACTGTATTCTTTTGAGGGTCATGAGGCCCGACCGACCAGACCATTGCAAAATCCTGTAGACCTCAAGAAGCCGCAAGGCCTCCTATGCCCTAATTATCCCTCACACCCACAACTTAGGTGGACGCCCCAACCTGTAATTGTGGTAAAATAAGAATATAAAAGAACCCTGATACAATCACTGTTATTCCTTACAATTCGCTACTACAGGGTGGGGGGTCACCCCCGCCCCCACACTCACAACCGTAGACCTGAACAGAAGTCCAAAAACCTGATGCTGCATCTTCTCCTTCCATGGGTCACTGAGGGTTAGTAGGGAACAGGGGAATATAATATATTGGGTTTATACAGGGATTATATTCACTTATTCCCTACCAACCCCCAGTAAGATGGGAACCGCCCAGTTTTTTGACGTTTTTCGCCAGGGCCCTACCAAATTTCAAGGTCTGCAACATATGGAGTCATCCCACAATGCAGATGGCGGCTGCGTGCCCTGAACCCCAAGACCCCAGACCCCAACGCCCGAACCCCAGACCCTAAAACCCAAAACCCCAAACCCTGAATCAGACCTTAAGCCCCAAACTCTCACGTTGGGCAATGAGGTGTGCACGGTAAAAGTCTTGAGGCCCTCGCTTCGTCCATACTTGGGCTTTTTGTATGACTGCCATACGCTATCGATGATTTTGCTCCACGTGGAAAACAGGGCCACATAACCCTCTTAAAAGCAAACCATACATGTGAGCTGAACCCACACGGTAGGTCATGAAGGCTTAAACCTAATTACCGCGCAAATGCCGAAACCCTGTCCTCATCCAGGCAAAAATAATGGGGAACCCTGCAGAAAAGGCCCTAAACCCTAAACCGCGCAACCATGGGGAGCCCTGCAGAAAAGTATCATGGTCCCAATAAACACCTTTTGAGGCTCCAAGTTACTCTAGGGGCGGGTTTCTAAACCCGGAACCTTAAACCATACAGGAGCTAGGGGCAGGCAATTACTAAACCCAAAACCAACCCTAAACCCCTACACTCTAAACCGTAA
>CAJNIZ010043031.1:0-28683 GCA_905231905.1 Symbiodinium pilosum
TTGGTGCCCAGTGGGGAAACCTCATGATACCATTGTATCATATCATTATGTTTCTGTTTCTTGCGGGGTTTTTCCCCGCCGGGGACCTACTAGTAGTAGTAGTAGTAGTAGTAGTAAAAGTAGAAGTAGAAGTAGAAGTAGTAGTAGAGGTAGTAGTAGAAGTAGTAGTAGAAGTAGTAGTAAAAGTAGAAGTAGAAGTAGTAGTAGCAGTAGTAGTAGTAGGTAATAGTGTACCCCGACAAATGCTGTTCCGCAGTCAGCATGAGATTCTGAAGTTCCAGTGGCGCTTCATCCCTGAAACCCTTTAATCCTTAAAACCCTGCACCTTAAGCGTGTTGGGTTCCCTTAACCCCAAGCCAGGCCTAAATCATGAGGCCCAGATTCGTAAACCCACATCATACCCAGAAATTCCAATGTTTTGATGGCCCTTCATCTGGTCAGAAACCTAGCCCACAATCATACGAAACCATACCCAAACTTGAAAAAAAATGAGGGTCCGCGTAGCCTTCAACCGAGGCATCCTCGAAAACGTTAGTGCCAGAGTCGCCTTGATGTGGGCTATGCTCAGCTGCAAGCAGCCTGGCAGTTCAGGGGAATTTAAGGTCTGAGGGTTCTCCTGCTATTACTATTCTTAATTTAGTGCTTAGGATTTAGGGATTCGAGTTTTGAGTGTTGCCCGCTTGGCAGTTCAGGGCGCCGGGCTTGTGAAACGGGATTCGGGTTTTGAGTGCCAATACACTATAGTAGTTTCCTTTTTCTTTTCAGTTATTCCTATATAGCCTTTATATAACCCCTATATAACCCAATAATATAGTAGCTTCCATTTTCTTTTCAATTATTCCTAGATAACCCCTATCTAATCCCTATATAACCTAATGATATAATTGTTTCCATTTTCTTTTCCCGTATTCCTATATAACCCCTATATATTCCCATATAACCCAATAATATCGTAGTTTCCATTTTCTTCGCAATTATTCTTTTATACCTCTTATATAAACCAGTTGTATTATAGTAGTTTGCATTTTCTTTTCCATTTTTCGGGGCTGGGAGCTTGGGACCGCAAAGATTAAACCCTACAAGCCTAAATTCCGAAGCCCTAAACTGATGAAATTCTTGAGTGGCGAGGCCTTCATTTTTCCAATTTTTTCATGTTTCATCATTTCCCTCATCATTTCCGAAAAAGTGTTCTTTTTTGTTTATTTGCTCTCCGTTTTCTTCTCAAATCCGGGAAGTGAAGAAAAATGAAGAAACATGAAGAAAGAATCAAAAAAGACGAAACCAATGTATACGTCTAGATATACATATGTAGGATTTAGGGTTTAAGGCACCATTTTGGCACCCCTAAATACTAGGTGTGGTAATATAATCTATAGCCGAAAAGGGTCCATAATTCTCAGAATGACCCACATGTAAGTTGCAACTAGTACGTTTGCCGGTTGCCCTTGCTCGTATTGTGCTATAGCTGCTACTGTTGCAAGAAGACTCTGATCTTGACAAGTATGTTGCCATTTTAAGTAGTAATGGCTTACCACTACCATCATGTATCGTGAGTTTAGGAGATGTTGTCCACGCAGCCACTGCTACACGAGCAATTGCCTTGTAACTTTGTTCAACATGTTCCATGATCCGCAAGCGACACTCCCATAATCTCGTCATGCACTCCTGGATGTCCTCTAAACCTGAAAAACTAGATTCCCTACTGCCCCAGGGTACTCCCGTTTTGAGAAACGCATCAGTTGCAGTGCGTTCTGAACCCTAAACCCAAAACCCCTGAACCCTAACGCCCTAAATCCTAAATCGCTGAGATTAGCCGTGCGGCCTGCGGGCTTCGTGCAGCTCTAGCTAGCGACGCGATCACCGAATGACAGTTGCCCACACGGTACATCCGGTAGAGGCTCCAAAGCCAAAGCACTGACATCCCTTGTATGACTGACTGGAGGAAGAGGTCATCAGGTGCAGCACTTGTGCAAGTAAGGGCCACCAGAGACCCTGCAGCTCCTGCTGCGCAAGTTCTGGCTGGATGCAGGCTGCGTGACAGCCTCAGACTGGCGGCTCCTCGGTCTAGAGGTGCTGCAATTCCACCAAATTAAAGTGTTTAGGGCTGAGGTGGTAAAGAACAGACGAGCAACTCCCCCAGCGCGCAGCCCAGCATGAATACCCTTGTCCATGCATTGGCACCGTCTTGCGTCTCGTGTTCCCTCTTCAAGAAACACGCTGCGTTGCTTGGTGTGCAGACGAACTAGAAGCGCCGCGATCCCTGTAGGGATCCTCAGAAGCGTCCCTGGAGTTTGAAACACCTTTGGGCCTGGGAGTGCGTGCTGGGTCTGCCACAGCCCAGGAAGCCTTCCTCCGGATGTTCTCCATTGAAGGGTTGTAGACCCATGATTAATCAACCCCCTCCCTGTAAGGGCCTAAATATTAGGACCCCTATTATAATCCCTATTAAGGGGAGGGAGTTTATTAATCAGGGGTCTACATTAGGAAAACGACGCAGTCGATGTACAGGATTGTTGCCAACAAGGTTCAGCAAGGTCAAGTTGCAGTGTGCAATTATGATGACGGCCACGTGACTAAGTGAGCGCCACAGTCTCCCAATTCAGAAACCAGACCTATGATGCATTAGGGTATCCTAAATATCAGGGGCATATCAGGGGCCACAGTATCCCCAACCCTAAACCGCGACCCGCCTCCAAATGACGCAAGGCAGCAATCTTGCAAGGTCCGCCTCTCCACAAGGCATTGTATCCTCCAAACGCTAGACCTGAAACCCCGTAGTCTAAACCTTGAACCCCATAAGCACAAAATCCTAAACCCTAAACCCTACAGAGCATCCCAGACTTCTTTGAGAGCCCTTAATAGTGGCTTTGTGAAGCTGATGGCGCATACGACGGTGGATACTAAAACGTCTGCATGCCCAAAGCTTGGGAATTCTGTTGCTAGAGTACACCAAGGTCATGCTGGAATTTTAGATTCAACAGTCGCTAGGTATCCAAGCAGCCTATAACCATTGCCTGCCCCTTCTTCTAGGGCCAGGCTTCAAAGGCAACGCTCGGGGGTACTCTGGAGGTAGCGGTATGCAGTCCGCTGGTGCCATCAGCCTTGCACAATCAACCCTGCGGTTCTGCCTCCCATTTCACGCCCGCTGGCTTCTGCGACGATGGTTGTCACCGAAGCCCTTGCAGCCTTCCCTAAGCCCTAAAGCACAGTTCCTGGCAGGGCCAGGTCCGAGTTTTTGTGGGATACGATTGATACCACAAGTCCTGCATGGCTTAATGGACTGGAATACCGTAATTCCCGAGGTATAAGATACTTAGAGTCATGCAGGATTTTTGGTATCAGGCCGAAGTCTTCTGTTATGGCAGACACGGCCCTCCTAACCACCTCCGGGTCCCTAGATACTCCCCATAAACACTTCTATTACCGAGAGATACCTAGATCTAGGTTCTGCTAGGGCTGGAGACTTAAATTAGGCTACCGTGAGGGGGAAATCTCCTTATGTGCCATACACGCTCTTTCTGGCGAATTGGCTTAAGTTCCTACCCTTAAGCCCTAAACCCTAAACCCTGAAACCTTAAACCCTATAATCCATCACCTTCAATTTGCAGCCCTCGCGTGGATCATCTTCCCTTTCACAAGGGACCACAATGCTGAAGCTCCACGCTGGCTTCTTAAGCTCTGCACCCAAGAGATCCAAATCCCAAACCCTTAAATCCGAAGCAGCCCTAGACCCTAAACCCGTAAAGCCTAAGCAACTCTAAGCCCTAGACCGCCGAGATCTGCACCAACATTCAGTTTCAAATGCCTGTGACTCACGAGGACATGGACGCGGACGCAGCTTTTTTGCAGCTGTATGTGCCTAGTGCAGATCAGGGCTTTGCCCCTCGCAAGCCGTAGGGGGGCTATATAGGGCTGATCAGGTTTGGAGACCCTAAACCCTAAACCCTAAACCCTAAACCGCGGATTGGGGATTACATCTAGGGCCTGGGCTTTGGGAAAGAACCCAAACGCCCCTTGAAGCAACCCTCCTTCTGAAGCCTACGGTCTCAACGCAGATTGTTCCTTGGATTTCTCGGTGTCTTCCGCAGTAATTTTGCAAGCCTCGGGGTTTGGGGTTTTGGGGTTCAGGAAAATTTTGCCCACCCATTTGTAGCACGTTTTTGGGGCCTCTAAGTCTTCAAAATTCCGTTCAGAAGCCTAGCATGACATTGTTTTGGACGACAGCTCCCGAACCCCAATCTGAAAACTCTGAGGATTGGGCTGTGCTTGGGGTTAAGGATCAGCGGTTTATTCAGGATTTGAGGTTTCAGAAGGAACTCTTCCCAAAGCGGGCTCCCCCAAAAAACCGCTTTGTTCCACGGGCTATAGGAAGTTCTCCATGTCTGGCATGCGTGGGAGGCTTGCATTTGGCTCCCCTGACCACTAGCGAAGGCATTTCTCCACAAAGAGGCCTGAACTTGCGCGAAGGGCCAGATCCCGCGGTACAGGGTTGTTAAGGGTTTCTGCCCACGGCAGTCCAAAAGCTTGAAAAGTTACATCTTGAAAGCGGAGAGGAGCCTCGAGTCCTAAAGCCCAAACCCCAAAGCTCGACTTTGTGAGCCCTTGGAGGGTGGATGTGCAACAGCTCTGCTGCTCTTCAGAGCTCCTCTGTTGAGGAGGGTGCTGATTCATTTTCCAGGCGTTTCATGTAACAGCAATGACGCCGTAGGCCCGGCCTTAGGCTGTTTTAAGGAAACGGACAGAAGACGCATCCCCTCCGCAAAGCCTCTGCGATAGCATGCGAAAAAAGCATCAGTGCTCCACTGTACCCTAAGCCCAAAGCCCTTTTGCGGGTCCCGTATGACGTGTGGATGGCGCAGGGCTCCAAGTTCCCCATTGTGTGTGGCTTGCGGCCGGAACCGATCCTCACACAGCGCATCCCCTTACTAAGTCTACACATCCGTGGGGCTCCATTTTCTGGGAAACCATCAGACCTCTGCCAATCAACGCCGCGCACAAACCTTTGTCGCAGCGAAGGAGTTTGAGGCTTATGCATGGCATGGCTTGGGCAGGGAGAGTTGTCCAAAATCCGGTGTTTACAGTGGCAGACCATGAATCTCGCAACTCCCGGTGCAGTCATGCTTCAAAGCCCTCATGAAGGATCTTGATGTTTAGGACCCTCCAGGAAGGCACCCATAAATTTGAGAATCCCAAGCATCCCGAAGCCCCAAAACCCAATGCAGGGTGCATGTCCTGTCTCAAGGCTAAGGGTCTTGTTCCATACCCCGGCCAACATTAGGACCTTTGTTGTTGCCCTGAGTTCGACAAACCGCCAGTCATCATTGCTGCTGGTTGAGGGAGCAATGCTTTCCTGTTTGATGCCAGGCCTGACTTCGGCTCCTGCACCTCGAAAAGTGACGAGGTCTTCGTATTATGGGAGCCTGACAATCGGACGCACAGTTCTGAGAAACCGATGTGTCGATGTTCAAGCGTTCCAACGCGGGGAACATCACTTTCTGAATACCGCAAGGAAAAGTTTGGAGGGTTGTCTCAAAATTGAAGGTTAAAGGTATCTTAAACTCTAAACCCAGTTGGAGATCTCTCGCGTGATCCAACGGAAGCTTCCTCTAACGCCATCAACATTACAGGCCTTCCTGAGAACCCTGAACCCTTAAGGGGTTTTAGGGTCTTAGGGTCTAAGGCTTAGGGTTTGGGGACAGTACCCTAAGCCCTAAATCCTAAGCCTTCGTACTTTGAAGAGCATGCCTCCTGCATGGAGTATCCCAGAATGACGGTGGAATTATCTTAGCCCCTATAAGCTCTAAGCCCCTTAGCTCAACCTCCATTCAAGAAGTCAACGGTGCTTGGCAGACTGTGGACAAGAGCGCAGATAGCGTCCGCAGGGTTTCGGGCTTTGGTAGGGGGTTTAGGGTTCAGGGTTTTCAGCTATGACATGAAGATCCGATCATCTTGCACCCTGAACCCTTACAAAAACCTCCCCTCATGCAAAGCCTAGGTATGTTCAGGAATGTGTCGTGGGGGCTCTTACGGTCCCTACCAGCGTTGCTACATGCTCTTTGCTTTGGCCCCATGCTCTCCCACCCTGCCGCCACAGTGATCTCAGCTGAGGGCGCAGGTTTCAAGGTTCGCAGCTTCAGCCTGGTGTCAGCCCAGGTGCCAGGTGCGGCGCCACAACACAAATGCCGGTGCAGGTCTTTGGTAGAAGTGATCGCCAAATTTCTAGATTACCGCCGACGCGCAAAGCTACTGGCCAGTGAAAGTTACGCCCTGGGAAAGTGGAGGAAGCCAAGTAGCTCCTTAGCAAGGGTGGTGAGTGAACCCAAAACTAGGGTGGCTCCGCATGCCTGCCAGGCTCACAAGCAGCCTTTGGCCTGTTTGGGGCAATATAAACCCAATGAAGCTCCAAAGGCCCTTGGAAAGTCTTTGGGTACTGGACCCTAAACCCTAAACTTCAGTATGCTGCCTGCCAGAGAATGAATCCTTGGCTGCACTCTCGCTTTCCGCGGTAATCTTCCAGGATGAGTTGTTAGATCTTTGTAAGACCCTATCCCGGAGGGCATGAAATGAGGATTTCAATCTTTCGCAATACTCTTTCACAGCCAAAAAGCTCAATGAACTTTGGGGTCAGATAGCCAGTCCCGGTCGAGGCAGCACGAGATTTTGGTGTCAGCGCAAGCCCGAGACTGTTGATCCAGTGCAGGGACTTGTGCTTCTGTTGATGAGTTAGCGCTGAACCAGCCTGAAGCATATGGAGATGACAAGGACCGAACCCTGTTACGAGAATTTACCTCTCAATTCAGTGAGCTGGCTCCAGTTGTAAACAGCCGCATGCACTGAGACTGCACGTCTTCCGGCGCACTGCCACAGCGGGGCTTGTTGGGAAGACTGCAGCATGTCGTGTGGGACCGGTTACCCTCCCCCAAGCAAATTCGTAGCCCAGCGTCAGCTTGTTTCAGCAGGTCATGTAGTTTTCGTCATGTGTTTTTATCTTCGTGTGCGGGGACAATTACACAGAGTTTGCGCGGGTAGGATCTTGGCCCTAGCCCTTGCCTGGAGGTGTCATTAGCGGAGGCAGCAGTTCAGAATCGAGCACAAACGCCTTCGCAGCTGCAGGAAGGCCTTGTCAAGAGACAGTTGACGGCTTCTCAATGCCTTAGGGCTTCGGCTTCAAGATAGGGATCCATCAATCAGTGCGCTCAGTGCGCTCTCGCCACAATTTGCAGGCAATTCAGTCCGACCAGGCTCTGCACCATCTCGTTTACCCCCACCCGAGAGAGGTCTTGCGGATTCTTGGGGCGTGCGCCTCAACTGTGTCCCCGCAGAGGTTCCACAGAATCCTTCCGAGGCTCCTTCTCACGCTTGGCCCCCCACTCGTGCCGGCAGAGCCTTGATTCTTCACTGCCCATTGTGCCCGGACCCTGCAACCCACAACCCTAAAACCCTAACACCCTAAACCCTAAACAGCAAGCCCTAAGACCCTAAACGTCTGCTCAAGCAGACTTTGTTCCTTGTTAGTTACACTCCCCCAAACTAACATGGAAACTCACATAGTCCCCCTTTTTATCGGGACTGTAGTCTTTTCAGGGCCCTTTTTGGGTTTCCATGTTAGTTTCCAAGAGTGTAAGGCTCCTGAACAAGAGGCTCTTCAGACTTCGCACACTTGGAATCTGACGGGATTTGTTTCGGATGGTGCCTCTGAGCCCGTGTCACGACGCGCTGTCTGAATCCTAATCCCTAAAGCCCGAAATCTCACACCCTTAATCCTAGACCCCAGACCCAAAACCACCTAAACCTTAAAGCCTATAAACCTAAACCCCTCAACCCTAAACCCTAAAGGGAACGGTTGCGGCTTAAAAGCCTCAGATGTGTCAGGCTCCTGGACAAATGGCTGTTTAGACTCTGTTGTTTGATCCCATGCTTATATTTAATTTCTACTAAAAAGCCCGCCGGAAGGAGTGAGGGCGGGTGGCCGGCAAAGCAGCAGCCTCGGACATCTGAACGTGTCAGCCCTAGACCCTACCCGTAACAAAGAAGGGGTAATTACTACTAGTCCGTAGGCAATTTGGGGTTACAGGTAAACCGAAAAACCCTAAACCCCACGCCCACCTGGCTTCTCAGCACGACCCCACCCAGTCACAATCTGGAGCGAACTTGGCTTTGGGCTCAGCGGGTCAGACCCTAGACGCCACGCAGCAATCCACTGAGGGGTCCTTTTTTTCTCAGGCTTCCGTTTGCTTTCGATGCCGAGACTGCCAGCCTTCAAGCTGCAGTCATGCATCTGGAGGCACCTATCATAAAAACTATAGTACATTGGGGTCTATCTTGGGGTCCTACAATAATTCTGCGGTTCTGTGAGTGCCTCATCGGAGCACTTAGCACCGACAGTACTTCAGTCTCTCTTCCTGGCACTGCGACGGCCCTGCAGCACCGCGAAAGAGAAAGGCTCAGGGCAGCAAGCCATGCGGCGTGGCCTTAGGAAGCTTCGGTGAACTCCTACGAGAGCCTCTCAAGACATGGTGGTTTGCCTAAAGTATGGATACCTTTTTGCGGTCTCCATAATAAGGATTATAGTCCTTTGGGGTCCCCCTAAGGAGGACCCTGATCATTTGCTTGCAGTCAAGAGGTTGGCAGGGATGCGTTTGTTCCCGCACGTAAGTTACGTAAGCAACACGAAGCCAGCCCCCCACCCCTGAGCCGCCACCCAAACCCAAAACCCTTTCCAATGTCGAGCGCTTCAGCATGCTCTGTTTCATCGCAGCTGGTCATGCCAGAATTGATGGCCACCTACGGTCAAGTTGCTGCCAGCGCTCGTATTCTGTGAGCACACGGCATGCCAAGCACCTTTGTGTCGTCAAGGCACTCGGGCCTAAGACAGTCCTGCGTGGCAGAGTCCCTGAGGACCCAAAAACAAGTCGCCTTTCTGACCGTGTGCATCAGAATGTGCCGTTTGCAGTTCTTGACCCGATCTGCATCTTGCTTCAAACCAGCTACCTGTCATGCTCCCTTCTCGGGCAGACCTCACCAAGATAATGTGGAGTGGCAGAATTGTATCTGGTGACCGTCGGTCCCGATGAAAGCCCTGTGGTTGGTGGGGAGCGCTGACCCATTCCCCAACATTTCCCAGCCGTCAAGCAGCGGCATTACCAGAACACTGACACGTGGGTTGGTGCAGAATCACACGGGCTGCTCATGGCCCTAGACCCTACACCCAAAGCCCCAAAGCCCTATAGAATAAACCCTCAACCCCAAACCCCTAAACCTAAACTCTGAACCCATCAACCCCTAAGTCCTGACGCCTAAAATCGCGACATGTGTCAACGTTGCATTGCTCGAGCAGGAGCAACTTGTTGGTGCAGGCAAGGTAAGAGCTTCCCTAAGCTGCCATTGCCTTTCAAGGAGCTTGGATATTGGGGGGTATTTCAGGGTCTATAGGGGTATATAAGGATAATGCAGAATCAAATGGAAAAGTACATGAAGCGTGAGACGAAAACTACATTCTTTCTAGGAGCTGAGGTGCTATCAACAGCAAGCTGTAGTCGCCTCAGGGATGTACTGCGGGAGTTCCCTGCTGTCTGCCCTACATGCATCGCAATGTCTTCAGCGGTGAAAATTCTCGGTCTCGAGAAGCATGCGCTTTGCTCAGAAACGCAATTGCGGCAGGCTTTACCGAAGAGCACTTTAGCAGTTGCCAGGCGTAGAAACCGCACATTCCTAGCTTAACCTCTGCAAGTGAGTGGTTGCGCTGGCTTCAGCAGCTGCAAGCGTTTGCCAGTTCTTCAGGCTGATGCAGCGCCTGTGGTACGGCGCCTCCGTCACATACCGTCCTAGCTGGAGCGCTGGAAGCTTCGTTACGGTATAAGCTGGCCGGGACCATGACGATGAGATGTTCAACCCATGGTTGGCTTCGTTTGCAATCGGAAGACATGTCACTGAGCCAGGCATGTGATGCGGGGCACCCTGGGTGCTGAGAGGTATGCAGCATGCGGCATTGTTGCTGGCCAACCGAGGGTGCAACCGTGAGTCCATTCTGCGAGATCTGGTGCAACAACTCAGGATAAAAGAGGTATTTGTCGCATAAGGATCAGCTTGCATGGTGCGCCAGCTTGAGCTGGCAGCCTTCACACCTGCAATGCTTCACCCAACCCAAACTTCGTTCCTTCACCGCGCGGCTTTGAATCCATGCTATTCGTATCTCCTACGACATGGGCATGTGTCGGTTTGCACATTACGGGACTTCCTGGCAGTTTCCTTAGCTGGTGCTATTCTTGGCACAGCCGCTGTTCAAACGACAGAGCAAGAGCAATGTGTCAGGAAACATGTGCTTTCGTAAGAGAAGTACGCGCCTCAGGCCTTGATGAAGGGTCCTGTGTCATGGAGTTCAGGAACAGTTCGTGGCTGGGTTGGCAAGCCACGCGTTGGTAGCTTTTGCCTGTTAAGCTCTGCAAGCGAGTGGTTGGGGTGGCTGCAGCGGCTACACATGTTTGCAAAGTATTCAGGCTAATGCACCGCTGGCGGTATGGCGCCTCCGTCACATGCTGTCCTACCTTGGGCGTTGCAAGCCTAGTCCAAATGTCGCAAGGTTGCGGCGAAAGCTGGCCAGGACCATGACGATGAGATGTTCACCCCATGGTTGGCTTCGTTTTGAATCCGAGGACGTGTCACTAGCCCAGGCGCGCCATGCGGTGCACCCTGAGTGCTGAGAGGTATGCAGCATGCAGCATAGTTGCTGCCTGTTTTAGCGGTTCCATTCTGCGAGATCTGATGCAACAACTCAGGATAAAAGAGGTATTTATCGGATGAGTATCAGCTTGCATGGTGCGCCAGCTTGAGCTGGCAGTCTTCACCCCTGCAACGCTTCACCCAACCCAGACTTCATTCCTTCACTGCAGGGCTTTTGAAGCCACATGCATGTGCAGGGTGGAGGAATCACGTGAATTAGCAGTTTGCTTAGAGAGTGCTGTCAAAGCGACTGGCTCAGTGTCAACTTGGGCAGCAGCGGGCAGCAGCGGAGTTGAATGCGCTTGGGGACGCTAGCGGCGCAGCGTCTAGGTCACGGACTATCCCGCTGAATTCGTGGAACACAGAGCACAGCCCGAGCATTCTCGTCATGCAAGCGTTCGCCTTGCAGCTCAACAGGCTTCGTGTTGAATCTGACGATGCGTCATTGGTTTTTACATGTCGTGAAGGTGAAAAGACTGCTGAGTCGCGTTGAATCGCAAGCCTTGACCAAGCTGCCCAGCCGAGGCATTTGAGACATCGATTCAGGGAAAAGTTGGTCAACTTCAGCCTGCCCATTGGCGTGAGGGATGCTTGAAGTTCAAGCTTCAGTAGCAGTAAGCTCTACCTGCTCAGCTGCGCCGCTTAAACTATGCAGTTCCTCAGTTTCATTTTAAGGGAGCTACAAGTCATAGTTTCGATGGGGAGTTGAAGAGGAACCACGCACACCATGCGCACTTCCCACTCGAGATGGATGACGAAATCCTTGCCTTCGAAGCTGGTGGCACTGCAGCCAGTCGGTCACGAGAATGCCGGTGTGTCTCTGACCATTTCAGAAACCCTAAGTCTAAACTCTAAGCTCTGTGGAAACTGGCATATGTTTCTGACCATTTGAGGCCAGAGGTTTTCAGAGGCGGTGATCAGTCTGGGACTGGGACTGTACTCCAACAGGGCAGGCTCCGTTTGGAATGCAATGATATGGCGCTGGCGAATGTGTGCGAGGGACTTTTGCCAGATTCATCTCGTAAGGGCTTAGGTTATTGGGGGTTAGGGGTAGGGTTAAGGGTAGACTTCCGACAACATTCCTTCGAGTTGAGCGAGAGTGGGGCCTATAATAGGCTCTTGCGCCAACTTCATAGATCTTCGAGCCACTTTTCATTAGGGCCCAAGCATTCGCAATGGAAATGAAGGCTTCGATGACGTTTCCATAACCGCATGACTAAGTTGAAGCCTTTGGAAGGTTTGCCTGTGTGCTTCGGATTTCCGAAGCCTCCAGATGCCTGAAGACTTTAGGGACTTTAGGGTCGACCTCCCAAAAGCCTCAGCCGTGAACCCTTATCTAGCCTGAGCCAGAAGATTGGAATGATTGGAATATGCTGTGTAGAGACTCTGGAACACACTCCGATATTGGAAGCTGTGCCGATGGGGGTTTTGGCTCTGGACGTGTCTTCGGTGGACAGCTCACTGTTCACAAGTTGAGCCCAATAGTGAAGCCCTCGCGGCAGGTTTTTGCGATCTTTTGCCTCCCAAGTTGCCGTTCCACTGTCATGGTTGTGAAGCCGCCCGGGATTAGGGAGTTCAAGTAGATGCAGCGTCTCTTTTGTCATGCGCCCGGCTTAAGATGTGCCCTGGCGTTGCACGGTTTCAAGTGGTGCTTTGGATACCCTCCCCGAACTAACAGGAAACCACGTGTAGGCCTCTCAAAAAGACAGTAGTCTACAACGGGCCAAGATTTCAGCATGGTAGGCTCAGTGGGGAATCCGGCGATCTGGCGTTGGCCTGCACACGTGATGGGGGCCGTATTGCACTCGACATGCTCCCTGGTTTCTGCTGGCTGCATCCTAGCCAGAGGCTTTCCGAGCCTGCTCATAGGGGAGTCTGTTCATAATTCCTAGAGTTAGGCCCATTATTCTCTTTGGTCCCTAAGGGCCCTCTCGCGCCACAGGCGGGATCTAATCTGGGCTTGTGCGAACCATTCTTTCAGACAAAGATGCTTTTTGTGTTTGCAGGATGGAACAAAATCGTGAGCATGTGTCCACTTGGCTTGACCATGCGCAAGCAGCAGGCTCATTTCAGCCCTACTGCTTCATCGATTTTACCCATTCAATTAGGTGCAGTTTCCTAAAGCATGCTCCGATGCACATGAACCTTTGAGTGCGGATGCCTCTTCTTTTTCGGACAGCCAGCTTTGCACAAGTTCAACCCACGCGCCGAAACCGAATAGGGTCGCACAACCTTTCTGCTACTTGCCGGCCCGATGCCTCACAAGAGCCGTCCGCACCTGGTCTGCCAAGGCATGCACAACAGCCAAAGTCCGCAACACCCAAAACCCTACATACTCAGGATGGGCATGAAGGTATATCCCTCTTTCAGGCCCCAAGGGTCCAAGGACCCAAATAATAAGGCTTTAGGGCCCAAAACCCTACACCGCAACAGTGTGGTTGTCAGGAAATCCGCAAACTTTGAGGAGCCGGTGGCTGGAAGCCAGAGGAGCCGGCGATGCTAGACTCATGATTGCGCGGCCCACACAAACACAAGCTAACACGGTTTAGGGTTTAGGGTTTAGGGTTTAGGGTTTCGGGTTAAGGGTTTAGGGTTTAGGGGTTGATGCAACTTAGGCCTTTTTGCGGCTTCGGCGTTCTTAGACCATGCAAGCCTTGTGCAACATGGGACAGTAGATCAGTCTGGCCAGACGTCCAGGCGCTTGGTCATGCCAGCGTGGGAAAAGGGTTGACTCAGAGGCTGTGTAGCTTACTTTGCTGGCGTAGGGGGGTTTGGGGGTGTTTTATGGATTAGGCTTTAGGTGGTTGGCAAGTTGGGGATAAATGAGAGGAAAAGCAAATCGAAAGGACTCTGTTGTCTAGGGTTCAGGGTTGAAGGGTTACTAGGGCTTGAAGGAATGGAATTATAACAGTATAGGGTTTAGGGGTTTAGAGTTTAGGGTTTAGGGTTTAGGGTTTAGGGGTTTAGGGGTTTAGGGTTTAGGGTATACTTGTGGAGTATATTCGGCTAAAGGGACCTACCCCCTTTACAACCTAGACGTCAGTCCCTACATCACAGAAAATAGCTCTAAACTTGACAGCCTACATAAGCCTGAACCTAAACCCCTATGACATGTGAGCTACAGTCCAGACTCCTTAAAGGGGGTTCTATAGGTGATTACTGCAGGGTTGATTATGGTGGATACTATTAGGAATTTTAGACTACGGCTTATGTTGCGGTTCCTCTTCCGATGCCGCTGAACCCTAAATGGGATTTCCTAAAATTAAGGGTACCATTTTGGGGTCCTTAAATGAGGATTCTAGTATTTTGGGTCTAGATTGGGATCCCTTATTTAGGGAAACCACCAACTGGACATCAGGCTAGGGTTAATATCCTAGACCAATTAATAGGGGCAGGTGGTCATCAATCCCCCATTTGGGCATTGTTAGGGTTAAGGGTTTTATTTTTTAGGCATTTGGGGGTCGGAAGCAGCAAGGTCTCTTCCATCTATGATTTCTAAAACTGGGTAGGCCCCTGGGATATCTAATATTTTCCCTAATGGCTTTAATAGGGGACCATATATACTAATATTTGTTAATGAGTTTTAGGGCCAACCTAGTAAAAGTAGCTATCCTTGATCTCCTCTAAGCCCAAACCCAAAACCCAGGCAAAGAGTTCCTTTTTCTGGCTTGCTTTTAACAAGCTTACATGAAGTCCGAATTAGATGGGTATATCGTTAAAAACAGGGCTTCCCTCTTATAGCAGTAATAACTTGATCTAAGTTGCCTAACAGCAACCCAGTCTTGGGGTAGGATCAGTGCTGTCCTGTGGGCTTCTGTTGTTAACAGCATTAACCCACAACTACTAAGCCCCAAGTATGCAGAATGATTGCCTTTTGAGCTATTTTGAGCGGTTTTGGGCTACTATTTTACGGACTTTGTAGTTGGGCCAACAATAGATAGAGTTGCCAGGGGCTACTACGCGACTAAACCCTAAACCCTGGGTGCCGCTACACAAAAAAACATTCGGGTTATAAGTTATAAGTCTACCTACTCAGTCCCCAAGACCCTTCAAGTACCCTCCCCTTCAAAGGACCGTCGTCTCTGGGGCCTCTTTCTGGTTCTGTGTTCGATTGGGGCCGGGTAGGGTAGGCCCTAAACCCTAAACCTAAATCCTAAGACTAATTCACGGATCGCTGCTTCGGGCTGCCCAGCTTGGTCTTGGTGGTAGATCCCTCACCAATGGCTCGGGGGGCTACGCCCTACGCCCCCGAGCCTCCGCATACCGAACAAACTTTACATACCGAATGCTCTCGACGCGGCAATCGCTTGTGCTTCTTTTGGCATTGCTCCCTGGAGGATTAAGGCACCCTTTTACTTTCCTTCCATTTCTTTGTTTAGAGAAAACGGAAAAAACACATCTCGGGCCTAAATCCTAAGCCTGTATCCCTACAGCTTGCGCCGTAAGACTTAAAGTCTAAACTCAGAATCTGAAAACTTCAGCCTTTATCCTGAGCCTGAAGTTTTTGGCCTTGTTCTGAGGAGCTATGGGCCACATTGTGCAGCGTTCAGCCGTCCAAATTTTCAGCTTCAATCATCCAAGCTGTCAGGCACTGAAACTGCAGGGGTAAACCCTAAACCCTAAGGGCCTAGGATTTCCCAAAACGCTAAGCGTAAACAGGAAAGATCCTTGAAGAACCTGTTGTAGTATCCTTTGGACCCTTACATGCTAAACCCCTTAACCCCTAAGAGTTTATGAAGGGTCTGTCCTTATGGAAGGCCTTTGGATTTTTCGTGGGCCTGGCAGCAGTCTGTAAGAGTCACCTCAATTGGACCTGAATTAGGAATCAGGGGTCCCAACAGTCAGAACTTTATTGTGTTGGGGTCCATAGTAGGGTCTCTCTATGAATGCAAACTACCGAATTTTCAGGGCTGAGGCCTTACCATTGAGATTGAGGGTCAGGGTTTAGGGCTCGGCGTTTGTCAGGGTTTATGGTTCGTGGCGTGGACTCGAGATAAGCAAGCCCCAAACCTGAAACCGAAACCCTAAACCCTAAAGCCTAAACCCTAAACCCTACACACTTGAAACTGCAACCCTAAAACCCTAAACCCTACACACCTGAAACCGAAACCCTACTTTCATAAAATCGAAAAAGCCGTAAGCTGATGATGCAGGAGATGCGGTCGATCAGGCAGAACGGGTGCCCGTCAACCCTCCACCGAGACTAGGCTCTTCAAGAGAAGTGCAAACCTTAAACCGGAGCTCTTGTTTATGGTTTAGGGTTTAGGATTTATGGCTTAGGCAATTAGGCCTCGGGTTTAGGGCTTCATGACAGGCTGAGTAGTGCGGAGGCTGTAAGCATGTAGACAAAGGCTTTGTGGTGCAGTACCGCTATGCAATGGTGGGAAAGTTTGGGGGAGGCGAGTGTTCAACGGCGAAACGAAGATTGTTGTTGGATGATTGGAGGGGCTCCGTTAGCAGATCATTGTTCACATGGCTAGCGGTCAAAGCAGTTTGTAACAAAGTATAAGCCGAGACGAACCGTACCTTAACCCCAAACTTTGATACGATGGATACCCAAAATTCTTCATGACCCTAAGTGCCGTAAACCTTGGGAGTTATGGCATTCCCGTATGCTAGAGTCATGCAGGATTTTTAGTATCAACCGTACCTTAACTCCGTTTTATCGACTGCCCTATGCCGCGGCTGCTCGCAAAATCCTAAACCCTAAACTCTTCATGGGGCGCTAGTTTGGCGCTAGCATTTGTGCCATAGGTAGTCTTACAGCGTGTAGCGACAGTCACGTCAGCCTAGTTGGTGTTAACGGTTAAGGGTTTAGTTTAGGGTTTAGGGTGTGTAACCGTGTGCGAACGGTGCGTGCACCTTTTCTTTCGAGTTCGGAGGTGTGCACACTATCGCGCGCTAGCGTAGCTTTAAAATCCGCCCCAACCACCCAAACTATACTCGATTAGGGTTTAGGATTGCTACCCCCCAAACCCCCCTAGCAAGGGGAGCTACTTACCCGTCTTTGTGTATGTGTGGAGATACGTCTGTGGATTTCCAGGGGCCGTTCGCTTAAACATCTTGAAAAATGAGGGGGCAACAGGAGGCTCGTGAAGGCGTGGGTCGCTCGTGGCCTGGTGCAGCTCGCTCCATGCATGCGGTGTCGATTAAAACGATTTTTCAGGCCATTGGCTTAAAATTTCGAAAGCTTTGAAAACACCGAAAATCGAGAAAATGGGTTGGGGACTGGACGCCGGGGAGCCTAGGATCCAGGAATCCCGCCGCAGCCAGGGGGAGCCAGCGGGGCCTCTTGGGCCCCTGATAAGAAGGAAGGTTTGGGGTCTTGCCTTAAGGAGCTTTTCAGCTCCATTCCGTTACTTACTGTATCTGTAAAGACGCTCGGGCGGGGGCCCTCGGCTTGTGCGGCTTGAGCTGACATGTACCTGGTCAGCTGCGCTCTCGCCAGTTTAGGGTTTAGGATTTAAGGTTTCAGGCTTATGGTTTGGGTGTGAAAGGCAAATTGTCGACAACTCACCATACGGAATCTTCGCTGAATAGCGATACTATAGCCTATAGCCCTTTAAACCCTCAGCCCGAAGCCGCGTGGAGTAAATTATGGCGTGCTTTTCTTTACGCTACTTCATAAGCAGAAGGTAGAGCACGCATTGGCATCATCGACAGCCTGAAGCCCTACACTCTTCTGGGTTTTTTTTGAGGGTTCAGGGTTTAGGACTTACCCTAAAAGATGGACAGCTCGCCCCACATCGAACCCTACGACCCGCGCGACTGTCAACGTTCAGCCCTCTTGGATTGACCAGCATTCTGAACGCATTTCGTGTTCTGGTTAAATAGGACCCCACTAGCTTTGGGGTTTAGGTTTAGTGCAGGCTTTAGGGTGTAGGGCTTAGGGTTCAGGTTTAGGTCTGCCACTTGCAGATTTACTCCCCCTTAAAACCAGGCGTGCAAGAGCACAGGAAACATGGTGGTGGCAGTAAGGGCCAAACTCAAACCCAAATTTTAGCAGAACCCCATGACCTAAGCAAAAAAGATCGCACCCTCGACTCTCAGCCCCATCCCTCAACCCCGAACCCTAGCTCGTAAACCTCAAATCCTGAACCCAGATTCCTGGGCAAAAAAAAGACTAGACCCTAAACCCTAACCCCTACCTCCACAAAGGAATTATGAGATTCCCATAGAGCGGACGGAAAAGCAATGGCCCGAGTGGAAGCACTCTCATGCAACCTGGCTGCCAATATTAATGGTTTAGGGTTAGAGATTAGGGATGAGGGTTTAAGGATATTCTCCATCCAGAATGGAGAATGACCTGGAAAAATGGAAGCTGAAATGGAAACTGGGACTGTGCAGGGCTCGGGCTCATGGGGCTTGGGGGTTTCCTCATGCTTTGGGATTTAGGGTTTCATTTTTTTGGCTGTAGGGTGGGTTGAAATGGGTGCCTTTCAGGGGCAAAACATGGGCGGATGTAGCTTGTTTTTCCGGGTTTAGAGGGTTTAGGGGCTGTCAGTTTAGGGTCCGTGCTTTAGGTTTGTTAGGATAGATTTGAGTTTAGTCTCGTGCTCAGGGTAAAGTGTTTCGAGTGTTCAGGCTCAGCCTTCAGATTTGGACCACATTTCGAATAATTCCATAATGTAACGCAGGATGTCGTCCATGGACGTTGTTTCAGATACTTTGTCTCTCGTTTACAAGTAAGATTCTTCTACGTTTGGGCTTGCCTCGGCTAGTTGGAAACGAACGGACACCCTAGACTTCTCTTACCTGTTGGCATGTTCCTCATGGAGGGTTAGGGGGACTTAGTACGCATACCGTATACTCATGACATCTTATAACCCCTGCAAGCTGCAGACTAACCGATCTATCCCCAGTTTGATTCTTACTTGCCAAGTCCCCAGACGGGGTCTTCTGACATTTAGTCCACCTTCTTCTGCGGTGGGCTCAAAACTTCAAGCCTCAATTAACCCAAAAGCGTCATCCCCTGAACTCGACAAATCTCAAACCCTTACAAGCTCTTTCTAATCTCATATCTCCTAGTGCTTGGGGGCACATAAACCCTAAACTAGAAGCCCTAAGCCTTCGACTCTGAACCCTAAACCCCATTTCGGCAAAGCCCCATGTTCTGCGGGGCGGAACCCAGAAGAAGCCTTCAAACTTTTCATCCTACTTGGAGGTTCTTGTTCTTTGGTTGATTCCCCAGGGCGTAGCTTCTAGGTTTACTGTTTAGGGGCTTGGGGTGTAGGGTTTTAATAAGTGGGGATATAAGTGCCCTGACCTTGAGTCACACGTTTTGTGTTTTGGAGCCAACCCCCCTACGCACGCACGAATAAGGGGTTGGGGTCTAGGGTTTAGGGTTCGGGGAGCATAGATTTTCTTCGGAACACTTCTTCTTCATCGCCCCCATCTAGCCCTAAACCCTAAACCCTAAGCCATGTAGGCTACTGCAGAATCCCATTCCGAAAGTGCAGGGTCCCACTCTCATATACATACCCACCTTTTCGACCCGATCAAACGTCATGAACCTAAACCCTAAACCCCCTACACCCTAAACTTAAACCCTAAACCCACCACGCCCTGCACTAGGCTCGCCTTTGCTCCGCATTTCGTTGGCTGTGTGCAGACGAGAACATACCCTCCTTCCATCTTGCCATGATGGCCCCTCGGTGCTCCATGCGAGCCATAGTCTAAACTCCCTAAAGTGGGTTATATAGGGGAGTACTATAGGGGATACTAGGAGTTTAGATTGTAGCTCATGTGAGGGTTTAGGGTGTGAGGGTTTCCTTGATTCCTGACCATCTTCCTTCAAAGGGGTGTTATATAGGGATGTTGAGGACTTAACCCTAAACCCCTAAAGCCTAGCCCTAAATCCTAAAGCTTGGGGTTTAGGGTTGGAGTTTCTCAAGATGGGGGCTGTTGCGGCAAACAGTTCGGTGCCAGTTTGGCAAATCCTAAGCTTTAAACCTTAAATTTCGGAAACTGCCCACATGCAAGTTTCATCATGCGTTTCCCTGATCAAATTCAGGGTTTAGGGATTGGGGGTTTAGCGGTTTGTGGGCTTCCCCAAGTGCCAAACCACGCCCCAGCTGGACCTAGCATGAGTTGTTGGTGGGGTTCTTATTGAAAGACGTACATCGAAAAGGAGGGCTTCCTTAGAAATTCGTTCCAAATAAGCAACGAGCTATAGGCTAAACTCCTAGCATCCCCAAAACTACATTCTGAAAGACTTCCCAATATTATAATCCCCTATGTAAGCCCCTGTAAGAAGTTTAGACTATAGCTAGATGAATCAGTTAGCTGTTGAGTTTGCCAGTTAAAAGCCATCATGGAGACGAGGCAGTGTTGCGGAATGCAGGGGCCTAAATGGATACCAACCTTCTGGATTCCTTGTATACATAGATGGCTATGGTATAGGGTACCTCAAATACACCCTGAAGCGAAAACCCCACATGGGTAATTCTTTACGCGTCTACATGACGGGGTGGAGGGCGGTGTTGGACACGTCGACGCTGTCTTTGATTTGGGTCATTCCTCCTCTACAGCAACTGTCCTAAAAGGGGCTTAGTTAATGGGATATCATAACTCCTATTATGTTTTGGGACGGTTACTGTAAGGGAGCATAACCTACGACTTGTTCGACTTCGATTATTGTGTTGATTTGTCGTTAGGTAGCTTGCACGACTCATTGGAGACCCCAATGTACCATACTGCTTCTTACCGGCACCTTCAAAAAATGTCCCTATTTTGGGGAACCCAAACTGATAAACCACAGGGTATCCCCAGGTTCAATTTCATTGCTCATCAACGTTTTGCATTTGACTGTTGATTTTCCATTGTTGGGGGCAACATCCCCTTTGTCGTTGTAGCTTTCTCGCAGAGCGAAGCCTTGAAACAACGGCGGACTTTTTTGGTTGCTCCTTATTTATCCGTACTCATTTGTAGGACAGTTTGGCCAACAACTGTCTCGGATGTTGCAGATATTGAGGGTTGCTTTGGAAGCAGAGTAGTTCAGCAGAGCCCAACCACTGGCAGTCACCGTAGTGCTGGGAATCCAATTGTTGCCACGGCTTGCTTCCACAACACCACCTCTGCAACCTGCCGTTTTGGGTGGACAATTTTCGGAGCAGGGGTTCGGGGCTAAGGTTTTGGTCCCGTACGGGAGGCTGAGGACATTTGAGTTAATCAGCTTCAAATCTATTAGCTAGTCCGGTTTCGATTCACTAGCTCATTAGCTATGACGCTTGTTTGTAGCTAAGTTGAAGGCTAATGGATGGGTTTCAGAAGCCAGACGAGGATACACAAAAAATCTCTTATCACACCACATTTCACTCAGGCTAGACACCACCTGATGAGGCGAAGAAATATCGTGTTTTTCACAAGTCCATCCCTATAAGCCCCGTTAATTTCATACGTCAAGGGTTTTTGGGAAGCCAAAACCGGAGTTACCAACAAAAAACACATCTGAGCAACATCAATCTGCTGATGTGAACCTCGAAGTATCATCATGTTGACGACGGTTTGATATTAGGGTGTTGTTGTCAGGGCTATAACACATTCTCATCATCGCTTTACCTACTAGGGTACCACACTCAACCCTAAACCCAGCCGAGACCGTTGTGGATTTGCGGGAGAGCATGCTGGGCATTGGCTCGGCCTGGTTCGTGCTGGCCGTCCTACCCTGCGCTGCCTTGGGTATTGCTGGCCGGTCTCGGAAGACCGCATGGGAGACGGAGGTGCGTAAGGGTTTGCTTCAATGGGGAAATCATGTTAGGGATGGTAATATGAGCTATAGTCTCCATTTAGGTGCGGCGACAGGAATCATAAGATATTCAGAGCTTTAGGAACAGCAAGCCTCTTTTGTAGTTGTAGCCGGTGATCCTTTTTGTTATTCATTGACATGCAGCCACATCATCTTTGCGTTAAAAATGAGCCTGTTTAAGTTAAAGCCTATTAAAGTGAGTTTGTCCCGCGCTCACTTCAACAACTCGTTGTGTGGATGCAGGCAGGTGTAATGTTGTTTTTGCAGCAGCCTTCCTGCTAGGGATCTTGGAGTTCGGGCAGTATGCCGTTGCAGGGGAGCAAATGCCCAAGCAATTGACACGGCCAAGAGGTATGTAAGATAAAGGCTCTATAGTCCTCGATATGAAAGAAGCCTATATGCTAAAATTATCGGAAAGCGAAGACTGTAAACTTACTGGGCTCAGCAACCCTAACCCCTGAACCCCAAAGAACCACCACTCGGCTGCAGTATGCGGCGCTTGCCTGAGGCTCCAGAGGACAGCGTCCAAGGTGCCGAACCTTCTGCAAGTGATGGGGCAGATCGCTTCGTCAACTGGTGGTGTAATGGCCCGCGAATCGCACCAGAATCCCTGAAGGCAATCTTTCTGCTTGGCTCAGGCTTGTGTGATCTTGTGTAAGGGCTCCAGTCAAGTGCCTGGCAGAATTCTGATGTTCATTCCAGTACTGGCCTGCTGTTATGCAAAATAAGCTCAGTTACCAAAGTTAGGATACATGTAACATGTTCATTTACCACATATGGTAGTTTCCCAAAATGGGGGATCCCAATATAGACCCCAAAATACTATGGTCCTGATTATGGGGACCCCAAAAAGTTACCCCTAATTTTGGGAAACCACCATATATCCCATATATATCCAAAACCTTAAGCCCATATCAGTGTTCTGGCAACTTACCTGAAGTTACTTAACCGCAGCCCAGATCAACGACATGAGAGGCTGATGTGTACGAAGGTCCGGTGAGACGCCACAAACGGGGCTTTCATCTTCGGGCCTTGGGGTATTCCCTACTAACCCCTAGTAAGGTTGGTTTTCTCAGTTATTGCGAACAGTGTTCTCAGTATGACCATACTGTCTCATCGTGGTTGTCGCCATGGCATTCTTGCCTCTGTAATATAGGGAGTATACTCCCCTTTTCCCTACTATAAACCCAAGATATACCCTATTGATACTATGATAGTTTCCATGTTCTTCTGCGTTATTCCCTAAGTTACCCAAACCCTAAACCTGTTCCCTCCTACAACCATTGCCACGGACGCGGCTACCGCCGCACTGGCCGCTGAAAGCGGCAGCGGCTACTCTGGCAGTCACCGAACACCTGTACTGGGTTGCAGTTAAGGAACTTAATTTAAGTTAGCATAATGGGTATATTGGGTTTAGGGTTTAGGGTTACCATAATGGGTATATATAGTGATTAACAGGGTTTCGCCAATATCAGCACTTGCGCTGGCAATAGCACCACCCTTGTTTTACCGGCCAGCATGCTGGATTGTCATGTGAGCTAGTGCCCATATGAGGCATACCAAATAAACCATTTAGAATGGATATAGGGGTCCCTTTGGTTTTTGTTAGTATAGTCCCTAATTCCTAGTAACGAGGCCGTTTCCACTAATTATTTGGCAAACACCGACTGTTGCTCATGCAACTGTCAGAAGGTTCCCATCTGCAGAGCCACGATACCCAAATGAACCGGTACTTGGATCCTATGTGGTGTCGGAAGCTACGGGAAAGTAGACCATAAACGGCTACTTGCATCCTAAGTGGTCGGAAGCTACGAGAAGGTGGACCATAAAGAGAGAGAGAGAGAGCTTGGATGGTGGTTACCTTCAAAACCTCTTGTAAAACCTCGCGAGGCTGTCACATGAGGGAGAGCGTTTGTCTCACCAACCATTGGAGTAGGGAGGCAAGTGATTCCTGGTCCATATGGGAGCCTCTCAGTCATTAACACACTTGATTATGTGGTAGCTGCTTGTGAAGGGGGGCCAATATGGAGGAGGAACCGCTAACACTCCGGTCCTCATGGGGGTCGGATATTCGCGCGGCCAGGGGGTGTAACCCACGTGGGGTCCGCTAGGGCTCCCACATGGCCAGTAGAAGAACAAGAAGAAGAGAGAGAGAGAGAGAGAGAGAGAGAGGGAGAAGGAGAAGAGAGGGAGGGATATATACCTTAAGTTCCATTTCACTTTCCATTTGCTTTTTCATTTCATTCTCCATTATTGGGGTATTATACTCAAATCCTAAAACGTAGATCCTAAACGCTGAGCCCCTAATCCCTTAACCCTAAACCCCTAAACCCTTAACCTTTCATCTCTAAATCCTAAACGCTAAATATGCTCCTGGCTTGCCGTGCAATCCTGGTCGTAAGCTAAGGTCCAAACGGTACACCTTACAATCTAAATCTTATATGCTAAGCGCCACGTTAACCCCAAGCTGTAAACTCAACCTTTCAAGCTCTAAGCCCCGTAGAGGTCCCCACATTCCCCACATTCCCAAAACCAACAGCCCACTCCAGCTGAGCATCCCCTAAACCTACCTGTTGTTAGTAGGGAATGAAATCCCTACCGAATCCCTAGATGTAATTTCCTTATTCCCTTCTAGCCTTAACCCTAAACCCCGAACCCTAAACCCTAAACCCCAAACCCTAAGACCTAAAGCCTACGTAGACCCTGAAGATCTTCATCGCGGCCTTGCTGCTCATTGAACTCCTTGGCCTGACCTCATTGCTTGGGGGTCTAGGGTTTAGGGTTTAGGGTTTAGGGGTAACCCTTGCAAGGGGACAGAGGGCTCATATGTAGGGGTTAATTATATTAGGGGTCATATAGGGAGTATAAAAGTGTGATATTTGGCTTATACTTGGGGTTACATAAGGTTGAGGGTTTTCCTAAATAAGGGCTCTCATTTTCCTGTTTGTTTCGGTGCTTATGTTGGGGTCCCCAAATTGGGGGAAACTACCGTCTACAGATTCATGAGAATATAGAGGGCTATAAAGGGACATGTATATATATATATATATGTCTAGAGAGAGAGAGAGAGAGAGCTAGAAAAAAGTTTCGGGATGTTTAAGGGATATATGGGATAGATAGGGATGAGAAGGCCTAAACCCTAAACCTTTCTAAGATCGAGGGGACCGAGTAAGTGGATTTGTGATCGGGATCGCGGCAGTTAATTGCATAGCTGTTATGGGTTATACATATATAGTCCCCTTCAGGAGATAGAGTGTGGGGTTTATGGGGATCTTATTGAAATATACCGCAAGCCATATTTTATCTACTTAAGTGGGACTATACTTCTTAAGTCCCCCTGAACCTCCACGTAGAGTCGAGGGCTTAGAGTTCAGGGCGGGCCCTGGGATTTGAGTTCACGGCTCCTACTACACCCTAATCTGGGTTGCTGTTAAGGAACTTAAATTAAGTTACCATAATGGGTTTACGGTTTAGGGTTTAGGGTTTAAGGTTTAGGGTTTAGGGTTACCATATTGGGTATATATGGTAATTAATATGGTTCCCCCAATATAGTAACTTAGTTTAAGTTCCTTAACAGCAACCCAGTAATCCCTGAACCAACAGTGGGGTTGGGAGGACACCGCCGCAGATGAATGTGCTCGCCCTGCCTGAGATGATCCGGCGTGTGCGAACTCACCCCTATGGACCCAGTAAGGGCTTTATGGTTGAGAATGGTTTAGGGTAGGGGGTTTGCTGAGGGTTTGGAGTTCCTCGACTTGGCTTTTGGGTCCCTGGTTTAGGACCGGGGGTGCATGCAGTTTTTCACAAGACAAAGAGAGGTACTTCCTTTGTGATTTTGTAATGAGCTATGACTCTTCGTAGGGCAGCCACAGTGCTTGGATCTTTCGGGAACGCAAGTTGAAAATCTTTGAGCAATCGCAATTAATCCCTAAACCCTAAACCCAAGGCCCTAAAACTGAAAAAACTCAAAACCCTGAAGCTCTGGAAGCCCAAGCCCTAAAACTAAAAAAGCCACATGCCCTGAACAGCCTCCTTTCCCAAAAACCTGTAAGAATCCCGAAGCCCTACACAACCCCAAACGCCAAAGCCAGCAAACCCCTAAACCCTAAACAACCCCAAGCCCAAACCCTTGATCCTAACAATTCCTACTCGTAAGCCCTGAGCAACCCCAAGCCCTGAAGCTTAAAGATCCCTCAGCAACTGCAAACCCTAAACCACAACATGTTCAGCGAGCCATCAACAATAAAGAGCCCGAAACACTGACACCCGACAACCCCACCGCCTAAACAACACCAAGCAATCCCCCCCCCCCCCGGCGGCGTATACCATTACTAGGCATAATGGTATTGCTGCTGTCAGTATTGCTAACGTCGTCGTTAGGATCACCATCCCTATCATGATCTTGACACTGAAGGGAATCTAAGCCCTATGTAACCCTTATAAATACATTCCCTCATTGCCCACTAAGAACCCATAAGTCTATTGTTGTCCGTTTGCGAAGCAAAACCCATGTCTTGTCCCTGAATGTTTGCCAGATCCAAAAGTTGCTGTGGGGAAACCATTTGCTGTTCCTGTAGGACTAGATTCGGGGTCTATATAGGGATAGTGGAAATCAAATGGAAAGTATGTTTACTATAGTATAATAATATAGTAGTAGTTAGATGGGAAATGCAAGGAGATCTCTTTTCTGCATGGCCGTTTTGGGAACAGGAATCTGGATCAAGTACCGCGCAGCCTCTCTGTGATCCACCGCGCGGTTTAGGTGTAAGGTTCTGTAAGGTGCCACAATCTTGAACCCTAAACCCCTAAACCCTAAACCTTACTCTCTGTTTGCAGGAAAGTCTTGGGAACTTGGCTTTTTTGGTGGGTTCAGCTCGGGGAATTTGGATCTCGCGCCGCGCCTGACGTACCCCCGCGTGTACTGGTTCAGGGATTGCGGTGTAGGTTTGTTGTGTGACAGAGTTGAGGGCATGGGTTTAGGGTTTAGGGGTTAGGAGGTCAGGATCTGGGGTTTAGGATTTGAGGGTATAAGTTTAGGGTGTAGCGTGTAGAGTTTGGAGGCGAATCAGCGTTGCTGTGGAACCAAGCCAAGATCACGGCAATTTCCTTCCTTAAAATATGCGCCCATACCCTAAACCCTAAACCCCACACCCTAAACCCTAACCCTAAAACCCTAAACCCAAACCCTTAACCCAAACCCTAAAACCCCACCCCCTCTAACCCTGGGCCGCTGTAGTTCGACAGCAGGTCGTCTGGGAAAAAGGCAGCCTTTAGGCATGTGACCTTTCCTTAGGGGTACTTGGTATAGGTACCCATTGGGGTAATAGGGAAAGTTTAGGGTTGAGGGTTTAGGATTTAGGATCTAGGGTTTAGGTTGGGTACCTGGAAATAATCTATAGTCTAAACTCCTTAAAGGGGGGTTACATAAGGGATTATATAGGGGACTACTATAGGGGATATTAAGGGGGATACTAGGAGTTTAGACTATGGGTCAAATAATCTTTACTTTTTGCTGATTATAATCCTAAGGAACAGCAAAAGTCATAATTATTGCTATGGCTCCAAGTTCCCCAATGTATCCACTGTTTCTCAGCAACTGATCATGGCGGCGCTCTTGCTGGGTTGGCCTCAAAGTTATTAGGGTTTAGGGTTTAGGGTGTACCATTACTTGTACCAAAATAGGACCCCAATTTTGGGACCTACCCTGCTGGAATCTTCTTATTGTCTCTTCCCTGCAGACCCCGCAGATTACTCTCTGAACGCTGAACTCCCCATGCAAAAAGCTTTTCCCTCCGCCTGCCACCAGTAGTCCTGCTTGAGATCTGATTAGTTGTACTTCTTTCCGCTCTCCAGGTACCCAAGCCCTACATCTTGATATGTTCATCCTTGAGCCTCTTAGAACTTCAGGTGTGTAGTATTTTATTTGGGGATATTATGGTACCCAATATAGAGTAAGCTTATATCCTCCTTTGGGGGTATAGTATTTTATATAAGGAATATAATCTTACTAGGTTTAACCACCCAAAAAGCATTACTCAGGTAACTCGTAAAAGGTGTGCCGACGAATGTTTGTCTGTCAGCCCCCTTAAGCTTCAGGTACATGTTCATGCCAAATCTGAATGACGCTACAGCGGATGGCTATGCCGCACTTTGGGAGGTCCTCAGGATGTCGCTGCTGGTACCTTTTAGGATTTAAGATTTCGGTTTTAGGGTTGCTGTCAAGGAGTTTAAATTAAGGTACCATCATAGGGCAATATAGTAGACGATAATTTAGTGGAGTTTCCTCGCTGTGATGACTTAATGGAAGCTCCTTCGCAACAAGCCAATAGAGTCCTGTTGAGCGTGCTACATGCACGAAAGCTCGCCCGTTGATTTAGATTTTTGGGCTTAAAGTATGAAAGCGTGATCTGGATGGTATTGGGGGCCTTTTTGAGAAGTCCTGAAGACGAAGTTCCAAACCCTACACCCTAAACCCCAAACCTAAACCCTAAACCCAACGCCTTAAATGTGGCCAGGGGTAGGAAGGTCAGACATTTAGGGTTTTGGGGTCCCTTGCAGCGCGTATGTGGCTAGGCTTGAGAAGCCCCTCATCCGCACTTGCAAGAGGACTTTAAGCATGGATTTCAATTACAAGTCAAACTCATTTTCAGGTCTTTAGGGACTTAAGGGTTTAAGGCTTAGGGTCCAAGGTTCAGGTCTTTAGGCACTTTAGGGTTTAAGGCTTAGGCTTTAAGGCTTAGGGTTTAAGGTGTAGGGTTCAGCTACATTAGGGTTCGTGACTGCTCAAAGCCCGCGAGAATCCGGCAAAGTTAGCCGCTACACAGAATCTGTTGGGATAAAAGGTTTAGGGCTTCGGGTTTTGGGTTTAGGGCTTAGGACCTTTTGATCCAACATCCATGGGGTCCTCTTCCCAGGTTTCTCGATTGTCCGGATCCCTTACAAATCCTAAACCCTAAACGGCTTGGGGTTGAGACGGGGTAACCCCCGTCTCCCAGTACTTTTCTGGGGGTCGCTGGGCCCCCCCTTTTTTGTGAGTGCAGGAAGCTCCAGGTCAGTTAGCCTAACTCCTGTTGAGGGTTTCAGGGCCTAATTTGATAACCCTTATCATGCCTCCCTATATAATGCCCATAAGCCCCTTGAAGGAGTTTAGACTGTAGCTCATGTAGCCCTGACAGCTCTCCTGAAAAAGGGATCCCCAATTTTGGGAAACCCCTAAA